>JACSYO010000227.1:82500-85000 GCA_016806645.1 Ophiodon elongatus | reverse complement strand
AGAAAAACCTCCGACAGGTCGTTTGCAGAAATGATTTTACCATCGAGAAATACTGCGACTGACGAAGGACCGGGTCTGCTGGAGGACAACAGGCCGATCGGTGACTCTCCTAAAGGCTCAGTCAGCTCGAGGATGTCGGGAGGAGAGAAGACCTGACGGTGAACTCTGAGAACTGTCAAGTCTTTTTATTCTAACAACAGGAAAGCAACATGAGAGTGGAGAGAGAACAGTCAGTGGGTTGTGTCAAGAATCAATGGAGAGTCTCTGCCCCCCCCCCTCCATCACCCCCCCGCTAACCCCGCCCCCCCCCGCTCACCCCCCCGAGGGCCGTGGGTACGCTACGTCTGCACACCGTCTGAAGCTGGTCGACTTCTAATATCAGGGTCGACTTTGAAGTCGCACACAAATGTTTTCTTTCTTTCTCAGTTATTTTACGCTCCGCGGCGTAATGAGGTCAAACCTCCTGTGCTGAGAAACCACGCCAACGCGGACGCGCCAACAACTGCAGTTCCTCCAACGGCCACTCGAGGCCGGCTCCCAAAGCGAGTGAATCCCCATAGACTCCAATGGTAGAACGCAGAAGTGTTTACAGGCTGGTAAAAACACAGTTTTGGTCTCTTTAGCTAATTTCCCCGTTCACGACAACTGTACAGGGTGAATTTATATATAACTCACCTGTTTTTGTTATATTAAGGCTTACATTTTTGCATAATTAGGGGTGTGGCTGCTTTGAGTGACAGGTGGCCACTGCTACGATGTTGCTATCAACACAGCTATCACGGTGTTGCTAACATGGCGTCGCTACCGCGGCGTTGCTAACATGGTGTCGCTATCGCGGCATTGCTAACATGGCGTTGCTACCGCGGCGTTGCTAACATGGCGTCGCTACCGCAGCGTTGCTAACATGGTGTCGCTACCGCGGCGTTGCTACGATGACGTTGCTACCATGGCGTTGCTACGATGACGTTGCTACCATGGCGTTGCTACGATGACGTTGCTACCATGACGTTGCTACCATGACGTTGCTACCATGACGTTGCTACCATGGCATCACTCAGAATTCCAAAACTATCCAAATTAATATGCATCATAGGATGCATCTTGACAACCTAGATAGCTAGTGCTGGCTGCTAGCTTAGCGTTTGTTATGCTAATGGCCCCCGCTCCACCCTCTCATCCAAATAAATTCACTTCTGGTTCCAAAAAAAACCCCCAAGATGTCGACGGTCAAAATGCCAAATTTAAGGCTTCAAAACATCAGTCTACAAACCAACGGGTGGCGTCACGGTAACCACGTCCACGGTAACCACGTCCACGGTAACCACGTCCACGGTAACCACGTCCACTTCTTATATACAGTCTGTGTGTCACGTGACGTCACATATTTTTAAAGGTGCTTGTTTTTGTTTCATAAGAAGAATTTGTTCTGCTGGTCAAATGAATGTGTTCAGGATTCCATCGTCTATAAAATGAATCATAATTACAGACTTCAATGAAAGAATCCACCTCTGTAACCAACAGGATGACACACATGGTGACATGCTTCATTCTGGAAATTGCTACTGTCTATTGACACAATAATTGCTGTAAACCAGCAACTCTCTAACGCTCTCTAGGTTGCCATAAACAGGAGCTGCCGTGTTATTCCTTTGTGGGGTTACACTAGACTTTCATACCCAGAGAAGCACATTCATACTGCAGCATGTTTACAGTGTGTGTGTGTGTGTGTGTGTGTGTGTGTGTGTGTGTGTGTGTGTGTGTGTGTGTCTAATGTGCAGCAATTTATGTGTGAAAAGCCAACTGACTTAGATGCTGTTCACTATTTAGTTCTTAATCATGTGAAGCAGAGAGAGAGAGAGAGAGAGAGAGACAGAGAGAGAGAGAGAGAGAGAGACAGAGAGAAAATGTTGCCAGGGATACGTTGAATGTCAGAGCAATGGACGTATTCCCTTAGTTTAGGCCTTCAGGCCAGGAGTCAAAGGTCAAAGGTCACATGATCATATTCAGCATGATCCAACATAAGGGAAGTTAAAATGATTTGATTTTGCACGATCAGAGGACAGTCACATGTTCTCAGGAGTAAAGCCCACTGAGGAGGAGGAGGAGGAGGAGGAGGAAGAGTGAGAGGAGGAGGAGGAGGAAGAGGAGGAGGAGGAGGAGGAGGAGGAGGAGGGAGAGGAAGAGTGAGAAGAGGAGGAGGAGGAGGAGGAGGAGGAGGAAGAGGAGGAGGAGGAGGGAGAGGAGGAAGAGGAGGACGGGTCACACAAACCAATGTTTTTTGTGCATTTTTCTACAAAAACCAGCAACACGTGTCAATTTCTGCTCGTTAGAAGCGTACAGTCTTTCCTAAAGAACGTCAACACTCAACGCACACACACACACACACACACACACACACACACACACACACACACACACACACACACACAGGATATGGCCTCTCCAGGTCTAAAGCCCGTGCTGTTTTTCTTGGCAGTGGACGCAGCAAAGCATGCTGGGG
>JACSYO010000227.1:72500-80000 GCA_016806645.1 Ophiodon elongatus | reverse complement strand
AAACCACGAGGAACACATGTGGAGGTCTGCTTTGATTTAGCTTCTGCTCCGACCTCACGGCTCCGTCAGACAGGAAACGTGTGAACAAACGCTGGTGGAGCAACGGAGTGATGCAACACGAGCGCCGCTCACGTCCTCCTCTCTGGTCGTCTGTGGAGGTCCTGCTCACGCAAACGGCTCGCCGACGGGCCTCAGCTCGGAGTCGCGCCTCCGCGGCCCGAAACACAGGCGCTCGAACACGAGTTGCTCGAACACGAGTTGCTCGTACACGAGTTGCTCGTACACGAGTTGCTCGAACACGAGTTGCTCGAACACGAGTTGCTCGTACACGAGTTGCTCGTACACGAGTTGCTCGAACATGAGTTGTTCGAACACGAGGCTCGGCTGAAGGACACGCCCCTTTGAAGTGCTCGCCGTGTTTTTTTTTTTTGTTGGTTGTTTGACGAAAACTTTAACGGCGGCGATGAAGCCGAGGGCGAAGAGCGAAACAAATGTGCGATTCATCTTCAAGGCCATGAAGTAATTGTTCCAGAATGCTTTGACCTTGATCCAGTAAACCAGGTGGAGCGGCTGTAAAAGAAAGAGAGGAACAAACAAACACGCAGCAAACACATGTGCAACATGTACTGTATATTCCTTTACCTTCGTAGGTGTGTGTGTGTGTGTGTGTGTGTGTGTGTGTGTGTGTGTGTGTGTGTGTGTGTGTGTGTGCGCTGTAGTCGAGCGAGTGTCTTAATGAGTAGCAGGCCGGTGTCGCTCGTGGCCATCGAGGAAGATGTTTATTTTGATGGAGAAGCCGAGAGCGGACAGCTGGTTTGAGTTGGGAACAATACTGGAGATTCAGCCTGCATATGGTTCTGATTTCGCCCCTTCCTCCTCCTCCTCCTCCTCCTCTGATTCTCAATCCCTTTTCTCCACCCTCTCCCCTCCTCTCTCCACAGGCCACTATTGCCTGTATCTTCATTTCCTGGGAATCTGTCTTGTCCTTCACCTCACGATCACTCCCTTATTTAATTAATATTTTTATTATTTTGTTTCGTCACCCTCCCGTTAATCCCCTACAACCCCCCGATGATTGGAGCTGATAAAGTAATACATGACTCATCATGTTTTATTGTTTGAGATAAAAAGAACAGAACACGTTGTGTAATCCCTGAATCATTGGCCCTCTGGGCTCTTGTTCACTTTCAGCTTATCGGCCTGGTTTCATCCGTCAGGGAGCTGATGATGAGGGAAGAGAAGACACTCACTCAGTTAATAGAACCATGTCTCTGTTTGATTGGCTGCATCGTGCCCGGGCGGCTCAGACCACACGCACGCACGCAGGCACGCACGCACGCAGGCACGCACGCACGCAGGCACGCACGCACGCACGCAGGCAGGCAGGCAGGCAGGCACGCACGCACGCACGCACTCATAACTCATAAGACTTTGTACAGACATTCATGGTCCCCAGAGGATGAATCCCTCTGACTTTGCCCCCCCCTCCGCCCCCCCACAGACTGTATGTAAGAATTCAATTCTATTTAATTCATTTTGTATAGCCCAAAATCACAAATTACAAACTCTCCTCAGAGGGCTTTACAATCTGTACACATACGACATCCTCTGACCTTTGACCCTCACATCAGTTCAGGAAAAGCTCCCCCCAAAAAAACCTGTTCTACTCGACGGCCCCACAAAAGGGGCCGAGGGGTACACCTTGGTAAAAACTTTGGGGTTCCCCCTGGGAGAGAAGACACTAATCAAGCACAAATATAATGATGTTGCCTATCAGGATAACAAGCAAAACCCGGGCTACAAGCTCATCCAAGCCATTTGTACATGCTCCAAACACAACTAAACAAGATCAACCAAATGCATAACCAAATATTCATATTCATATCTCGCCAGCGACAGGATTTGCTGACCATATGTCGCCCTTGCGCGAGTTATTTTTATGCTACATAGTCTTGCGACCACGCAAACGAACGCCAATAAGCCAGGGATTCTGCACATACCGCTCAAATCCCTATAGACCACAGCCTCAGCGAGCTATGAGCCAAAGAACACCAGCCTCAGACGATTATGAAACAGCAACAGAAGTTAAAAAGCCCCTTACCTCATCATGAAACAAAAAATATTAATTCTGCTGCTCCTGGACTGAAATAAGTGCAAAGAAGGCTTCTACAGAAAAAATAAAGCTTCAGCAAGCTTCTGTGACTGACAATTTATAGAGATTTCAGAGCAAAAACCATTATTTTGGTTTGGCATTGTGTATGTTACTGCTGTATATGGATGTATTGAACATCATTAGTGAAAAAATAAGTGAAATACATAGTTTTGGTAAAAACAATTAAAATAAAGATAATTCAATAAATCCTAATTTTCAGAGGATTTCTCTGACCTGTCTGTACTAAAAACTCTTTCATTGTTTTCTGCTTCACTTTATTCAAAGTCAAACTGTGCAGAGAGAGTATTCACATATTGTGATATGATATAAAAAAAGTTTAAACCTGCAACTGCATTATTCTAAAGTGATGATCATCCTGAAAGTGCTTTTATAGGCGAAGAAATCTTTTCATTTTTTCTGTGTTCCATCTTCATTTACTTTTAACCAACAACATTTATACTGATATTTACACATCTAGACAAATCACACAGTTATTCCCTTTATAATAACACCAAAACTATTCAAATAGACCTTGTGGTTGCAGATATATAATCTTTTTAGTATGGGCAATGCTTTTTTCCGCGGAGGCCTCAAAAATAGGTTAAGGTAGAACAAGTAGGGGAGAAACCTTCAGGAGAGCACCAGAGGAGGAGGAGCCTCTCTCTCAGGAGGGAGAGCACCAGAGGAGGAGGAGCCTCTCTCTCAGGAGGGAGAGCACCAGAGGAGGAGGAGCCTCTCTCTCAGGAGGGAGAGCACCAGAGGAGGAGGAGCCTCTCTTCAGGAGGGAGGCACCAGAGGAGGAGGAGCCTCTCTTCAGGAGGGAGGCACCAGAAAACCCCCCAAAGGAGGAGGAGCCTCTCTCTCAGGAGGGAGAGCACCAGAGGAGGAGGAGCCTCTCTCTCAGGAGGGAGAGCACCAGAGGAGGAGGAGCCTCTCTCTCAGGAGGGAGAGCACCAGAGGAGGAGGAGCCTCTCTCTCAGGAGGGAGAGCACCAGAGGAGGAGGAGCCTCTCTTTCAGGAGGGAGTGCACCAGAGGAGGAGGAGCCTCTCTCTCAGGAGGGAGTGCACCAGAGGAGGAGGAGCCTCTCTCTCAGGAGGGAGAGCACCAGAGGAGGAGGAGCCTCTCTCAGGAGGAGGAGCACCAGAGGAGGAGGAGCCTCTCTCCAGGAGGGAGTGCACCAGAGGAGGAGGAGCCTCTCTCTCAGGAGGGAGAGCACCAGAGGAGGAGGAGCCTCTCTCTCAGGAGGGAGTGCACCAGAGGAGGAGGAGCCTCTCTCTCAGGAGGGAGTGCACCAGAGGAGGAGGAGCCTCTCTCTCAGGAGGGAGTGCACCAGAGGAGGAGGAGCCTCTCTCTCAGGAGGGAGTGCACCGGAGGAGGAGCCTCTCTCTCAGGAGGGAGTGCACCAGAGGAGGAGGAGCCTCTCTCTCAGGAGGGAGTGCACCAGAGGAGGAGGAGCCTCTCTCTCAGGAGGGAGAGCACCAGAGGAGGAGGAGCCTCTCTCTCAGGAGGGAGTGCACCAGAGGAGGAGGAGCCTCTCTCTCAGGAGGGAGTGGACGTAGTCGTCGTGACGTCCCCCACGACTGGGTTTTGAAGTTTTAAGAGTTCAGCATCTTGGCTTTTTGCCACCAGTAAACAGGAAGCGACCATATTAGGACTGAGGAGGAGAGACGTAGAGACCTGTCAATCACCCTGTAGCCCCGCCCTAAAGCATCCCCTGCTTTATGGTCCATAATTTACTGAATGAACATCATGCTGTATTGAAGAAGACTTGAAATGACAAAACAAAAACAGGAAGTGCATTCTTTGAATTTCCATCCTGAGAAAAGTGTAAAGAGCAGCAACAAAACTATTCTTTGTTCCAATAATATGGACGGCATCTTGACATTGATAATGGGACATCAAGTAAAATTGTCTTGGACGACGTTCAATCGTTGTGACGTAAACACAGATTTCATCTCCTCAACATCCGCCGGAGTCTGAAGCGCACGTGGGAACGTGAACCCGCTACACCCTTCAGACCCCACCTTGTTCTCCGTCAGTCACCACGGCAACAACAAGCACACCAGAGTCACCATGGCAACAACAAGCACACCAGAGTCACCACGGCAACAACAAGCACACCAGCCTCTGCCCATAATCCTGGAGGGATCCAGAATTGCGCAACAACAGAGGAGTCTGACATTAAAGTTTGGGTTGATGAGACTTTCTGACTTTCTGTTACATGATGAGCAGAAAACGTCTCTGGCACATCTGAACCGTATGTGTGTGTGTGTGTGTGTGTGTGTGTGTGTGTGTGTGTGTGTGTGTGTGTGTGTGTGTGTGTGTGTGTGTGTGTGTGTGTGTGTGTGTGTGTGTGTGTGTGTGTGTGTGTGTGTGTGTGTGTGTGTGTGTGTGTGTGTGTGTGTGTGTGTCTGTGTGTGTGTGTGTGTGTCTGTGTGTGTGTGTGTGTGTGTCTGTCTGTGTGTGTGTGTGTGTCTGTGTCTGTGTGTGTGTGTGTGTGTGTGTGTGTGTGTGTGTGTGTGTGTGTGTGTGTGTGTGTGTGTGTGTGTGTGTGTGTGTGTGTGTGTGTGTGTGTGTGTGTGTGTGTCTGTGTGTGTGTGTGTGTGTGTCTGTCTGTCTGTCTGTGTGTGTGTGTGTGTGTGTGTGTGTGTGTGTGTGTGTGTGTGTGTGTGTGTGTGTGTGTGTGTGTGTGTGTGTGTGTGTGTGTGTGTGTGTGTGAGTGCTCATTGGAGCCATATTTGCGCCCTGAAATGATTGTTTGAATGTTTTGAATTAAATAACATTTTGGGTCAAAATGAGTGAAGTCAGACAAACAGGCCGTGGGTCTTCACTACACGCACGCACACACACACACACACACACACACACACACACACACCAAATAAAACATGTCACGTTGCTCAATCTGTGTTGGATTAGTCTTCATTACTGAATCAAGAGTCCAATTGAGAGTGAGTTTGGGGGGGGTAGGGGGGGGTGGTGCAGCACGTGGTAATGCATTTCGTGAGAACTTATTATTTAACAGAAGAAACGCCTGGTGTCTGTATCTGTGTCTGTGTCTGTATCTGTATCTGTGTCTGTGTCTGTGTCTGTGTCTGTGTCTGTGTCTGTGTCTGTGTCTGTGTCTGTATCTGTATCTGTGTCTGTGTCTGTGTCTGTGTCTGTGTCTGTGTCTGTGTCTGTATCTGTATCTGTATCTGTGTCTGTGTCTGTGTCTGTGTCTGTGTCTGTATCTGTGTCTGTGTCTGTATCTGTGTGAGTTCCTGGCTTCGCCTTCAAGAGATAACACTTCCACCGACTCCCTCTTTGATCTCGCGACCGCGTCTATTAATAATCAGAAGGTCGGCGGTTCGATTCTCTCTCTCGGTGCACAAACAAACCCGGTCTGGTTCTGATGGGATCCAGATCCCATGTGGAGCTCGTTTCTCTGACAAATATCTTCCAATAATGTTTCCCATTCTGTGGCTTTCACTGCGAGACGGAGCGCGAGAGATAAGTGTTGAATAAAAGAGAACATCTGTGCAACGTGCACGGCTCTCTGTAACGTGCACGGCTCTCTGTAACGTGCACGGCTCTCTGTAACGTGCACGGCTCTCCTTAACGTGCACGGCTCTCTGTAACGTGCACGGCTCTCCTTAACGCCGCTCTCCTTAACGTGCACGGCTCTCTGTAACGTGCACGGCTCTCTGTAACGTGCACGGCTCTCCTTAACGTGCATGGCTCTCTGTAACGTGCACGGCTCTCCTTAACGTGCACGGCTCTCCTTAACGTGCATGGCTCTCTGTAACGTGCACGGCTCTCCTTAACGTGCACGGCTCTCTGTAACGTGCACGGCTCTCCTTAACGTGCACGGCTCACGAACTGGTGTCTCCTGGGTGAAAGTCCTGTTGGTTTAACCCAAAAGAGTCTTTGACTCTGCTGCCTCGCCTCGTTGGATCTCTGAATCCATCGCTCTGCTTCCAATCACGCAACTTTTACTCCGCCCCCTTTTGTCTCAGCTGAACAGTAACGGGACAGGACGTTCTCGGAGGGCCCCCCACCTCTCGGAGGGCCCCCCACCTCTCGTAGGGCCCCCTCACCTCTCGTAGGGCCCCCCACCTCTCGTAGGGGCCCCCACCTCTCGTAGGGCCCCTCACCTCTCGTAGGGCCCCTCACCTCTCGTAGGGCCCCTCACCTCTCGTAGGGGCCCCCACCTCTCGTAGGGCCCCTCACCTCTCGTAGGGCCCCCACCTCTCGTAGGGCCCCCCACCTCTCGTAGGGCCCCCCACCTCTCGTAGGGGCCCTGACCTCTCGTAGGGGCCCTCACCTCTCGTAGGGCCCCCACCTCTCGTAGGGGCCCTCACCTCTCGTAGGGCCCCCACCTCTCGTAGGGGCCCTCACCTCTCGTAGGGGTTAATGGGTTATTGGGTTATTGGGGTTTATTGCTTCAGGGGCAAGTTGTCAATCACAGTAATACTAAACTGGAAACATATAACATTACAATGATTATTTAAACACTCAGGGATTCATGATGTTGTCATCTGGGCATTAAAAAGGCCAGATGATATTTAAAGAATGTGTGAGTGCTTTCTCCCCCAGGTTGAGGGTCTTTTCTGGAACCCAGATAAAGTAATGACAACCTATCCAAACACACTCCATTAATATCACAACTATTTGTTGTTAAGATTTTATATGTGAATAAAAATACATAAAATGAAAATCCCCACAAACTAAAAACAAAACAATAAAATGAGTCAACAAGGGAAGTGAAGTCTGCAGATAATAAAAAATAAGGAGCATATTTTGCCTTGAGGCTGCGTGGGGAACCTGAGCAGCGCGTTAACTTCTAATCCGTCACTTTGCTGAATGTTGGGGTTAAATCACATTTAGTGGCTCCGCTGGGGTCCGGAGGACCGGCTCCGCTGGGGTCCGGAGGACCGGCTCCGCGGGGGTCCGGAGGACCGGCTCCGCTGGGGTCCGGAGTGTTGGGTTCATGTCGAGAGAAACATTTGGAGCGTTTTCTTTTCCCGGGTCGCCTCAAAGCCCTCGCACTGCCATCCATTAATTGTTTAGTTATTTTTTGTTTACATAGTAGATATGAACTGATCCACCTGCTTCCTAAACTCTGGTTTCTAGAGAGTCCGTTCCTGATGAAGCTATGTTTCTAATCGGGGGGGTCGGGGGGGTCGGTCTCGGGTCTCAGAGCGGCCGTAACTGGGTGACGAAAGAGAGAGAGAGAGAGAGAGAGAGCCCTCTGGAGAGAGAGAGAGAGAGAGAGAGAGAGAGAGAGTCCTCTGGAGAGAGAGAGAGAGAGTCCTCTGGAGAGAGAGAGAGTCCTAGAGAGAGAGAGAGAGAGAGAGAGAGAGAG
>JACSYO010000227.1:60000-67500 GCA_016806645.1 Ophiodon elongatus | reverse complement strand
CCACATAATGAAGAACAAGGAAGAATAAAGACCGCACAGGCACAACAACCGGGTCCAACCGGGTTCCTCCCTCACGGAAAACGAGAAGTCATCGTTGATGATCGATGATCTTTTCCTAAAACCTAACGAAGTGGTTTTGTTGCCTAAACATAACTGAGTAGTTTCCCGTGAAGACGGGAGTTTATTCTGAAAAGACCGTGTGACGTAACTTATCATAGGACATCATACGAATTGTTGTGTTGACCAATCACAGCAGGCAGATTCATTTTCTTTCCTAAATATCACTGTATCGTCAATATATGGAGGAGTTATTTTTTTATTTTTTTTTATTTACCTTCTTCATCCTTTCTGTCCAACGACGTCACAACATCGGGTAGAAAGGTCAAACTGAGAAGGATTTACAATAAAAAATATTTATGTTTCTTTTGACTTCATTATTGCAGGTTTCGGTTGCTCGGTAACGGCAGGCCTCAAAGTCTGGTCTACTTCTGTTAATTGTGTTTAAATGTCATTGTCAGTCTGTCAGTTTTTGACACAGTCGACAAACCAAGTGACCGAGACATCTAGATGACAGCAAGAAAAACTTTCCCATGAAATAATTTGGGTATTTGAGCCGACTTCCTAAAACTACAAGGAGAATAATCCAGCAGCTCAGGCTCAATTAAACCGTTTGAGCCCCGTTAGCCGGCTTCTGCTGCGGTGGGAAAAAAGGATGTGAGGCAATGACCCATGCTCTCTGTGTGTGTGTGTGTGTGTGTGTGTGTGTGTGTGTGTGTGTGTGTGCATTAGAGACAGACAGACACAGAGTGAGAGAGCTGTGGCTAAACTGGGGTGACAAACACTCATTTTCCGCCCTGATAGCCAGAGCAGTGGGAACTTCCTGAGGGCAGAACACTCACAGAGCAGCCCGCACACACGAGCAACAACACACGGCAACAACACACAAGCAACAACACACGAGCAACAACACACGAGCAACAACACACGAGCAACAACACACGAGCAACAACACACGGCAACAACACACGGCAATAACACACAGCAACAACACATGAGCAACAACCCACGGCAACAACACACGAGCAATAACACACGATCAACAACACACGAGCAACAACACACGAGCAACAACACACGAGCAATAACACACAGCAACAACACACGATCAACAACACACGAGCAACAACACACGAGCAACAACACACGATCAACAACACACGAGCAACAACACACGAGCAACAACACACGAGCAACAACACACGGGCAACAACACACGAGCAACAACACACGAGCAACAACACACGAGCAACAACACACGAGCAATAACACACAGCAACAACACACGATCAACAACACACGAGCAACAACACACGAGCAACAACACACGATCAACAACACACGAGCAACAACACACAAGCAACAACACACGATCAACAACACACGAGCAATAACACACGGCAACAACACACGATCAACAACACACGGGCAACAACACACGAGCAACAACACACGAGCAACAACACACGGGCAACAACACACGAGCAACAACACACGAGCAACAACACACGAGCAACAACACACGAGCAATAACACACAGCAACAACACACGATCAACAACACACGAGCAACAACACACGAGCAACAACACACGATCAACAACACACGAGCAACAACACACGAGCAACAACACACGGCAACAACACACGGCAATAACACACAGCAACAACACACGAGCAACAACACACGGCAATAACACACGGCAACAACACACGAGCAACAACACACGGCAACAACACACGGCAACAACACACGAGCAACAACACACGGCAACAACACACGGCAATAACACACAGCAATAACACACAGCAACAACACACGATCAACAACACACGAGCAACAACACACGAGCAACAACACACGAGCAACAACACACGGCAATAACACACAGCAACAACACACGAGCAACAACACACGAGCAACAACACACGATCAACAACACACGAGCAATAACACACGGCAACAACACACGAGCAACAACACACGAGCAACAACACACGGCAACAACACACGGCAATAACACACAGCAACAACACATGAGCAACAACCCACGGCAACAACACACGAGCAACAACACACGAGCAATAACACACGAGCAATAACACACAGCAACAACACACGATCAACAACACACGAGCAACAACCCACGGCAACAACACACGAGCAACAACACACGAGCAATAACACACAGCAATAACACACAGCAACAACACACGATCAACAACACACGAGCAACAACACACGAGCAACAACACACGATCAACAACACACGAGCAACAACACACGAGCAACAACACACGGCAACAACACACGGCAATAACACACAGCAACAACACACGAGCAACAACACACGGCAATAACACACGGCAACAACACACGAGCAACAACACACGGCAACAACACACGGCAACAACACACGAGCAACAACACACGGCAACAACACACGGCAATAACACACAGCAATAACACACAGCAACAACACACGATCAACAACACACGAGCAACAACACACGAGCAACAACACACGAGCAACAACACACGAGCAACAACACACGGCAACAACACACAGCAACAACACACGAGCAACAACACACGAGCAACAACACACGGCAATAACACACGGCAACAACACACGAGCAACAACACACGAGCAACAACACACGGCAACAACACACGGCAATAACACACAGCAACAACACATGAGCAACAACCCACGGCAACAACACACGAGCAACAACACACGAGCAATAACACACGAGCAATAACACACAGCAACAACACACGATCAACAACACACGAGCAACAACACACGAGCAATAACACACAGCAACAACACACGATCAAACACACGAGCAACAACACACGAGCAACAACACATGAGCAATATCACATGGCAACAACACACGGCAACAACATACGCAACAACACACGAGCAACATATATATATATATATCTAGATATATAGAGATATATATCTCCCTATATATATAGAGAGAGATATATATATCTAGATATATATCTCTATATATCTAGAGATATATATCTCCCTATATATATAGAGAGAGATATATATATAGAGATATATATCTCTATATATATATCTAGATATATATCTAGATATATATCTCTATATATCTAGATATATATCTCTATATATAGAGAGATATATATCTCCCTATATATAGAGAGAGAGATATATATAGATATATATCTATATATATCTAGATATATATATATATATCTCTATATATATAGAGATATATATATATAGAGAGAGATATATATATCTAGATATATATATAGAGATATATATCTAGATATATATCTCTAGATATATAGAGATATATATCTCCCTATATATATATAGAGATATATATATATCTAGATATATATATAGAGATATATATTTAGATATATATCTAAATATATATCTAGATATATATCTAAATATATATCTAGATATATATTTAGATATATATCTTGCAACACTTTTGAACTAAATGTGTTTCTTGCACGTCTTCCAACTTTATGAAAGTGAAATACTAAATCACTGCAGCTCCCCTTTAAAAACACTGTAATGCAGCTTTAAAAAATATAACGCTGTGGTTTCTTTAATGGTCTGCACTCAGAAGAAGTGAAATACATAAAACTGGATCTGTTTACACAAACTTTTAACTTGACGTTCTCTGACAGACTTCAGACACGACTCCGCCTTGTTTTATTGATCGGAGACGTGACTCCGGTTCAAGAGAATAAAATCAGAGCAACAATGAGGAAACGTCTCTGTTCCGAGAACCGGAGCCTCAAACAAAGAAGGTGAGAGGGCCAAACGTTACCAAATCATGTGTAATTCCCAAAACACTGTCTGACTCGCTGTGGACGGTGTGGGGTAAGACTGGCGAGAGAGAGAGAGAGAGAGAGAGAGAGAGAGAGACAGAGAGAGAGAGAGAGAGACAGAGAGAGAGGGAGGGAGAGAGAGGGAGAGAGGGAGAGAGAGGGAGGGAGGCTGGCGTTGTGTGAGGTGATGCCATGCTGGGTGGAGGCAGGCGGGTTGAGAAAGGAGAGTCATCAGACCTCTGGGATTAGTGTGTCTGAAGGACTAAAGATACAAAGTAAAAACCGACTTGATCTACTCTGTGAAATGAGCTGCGGTACAACGCACGCACGCACGCACACACACACATGCATGCACGCACGCACGCACACACGATTAATGAATCAATTAAAATGGAACCTGGAAACAAAGACGAGAGTTATGATTGTTTATCTTTCATCTTTCCACATCTGGTTGTTCTGAAGGTCCAGTTCTGCAGCTCACAAGCCGAAGAAAGAGTTTGTCTTATTTCGTTTCTCGTCAAGAGTTCCTTGAGAAGTTTGATACCACTCTTTTATCCGTCCGTCAAACAGTTAGCTTAGCTTAGCATAAAGACTGGACTCTGACTCTGAGCCTGACTCTGTTGTGTATGAATGTAGTTTTACAGGAAGTTGGTGACTTCACCTCCAGGTGTTAAGGAGCTTCAGAGGTATTGATAGGCGGATTTTGTTTCCCACTGCTTCCACCCTCTATGCTAAGCTAAGCTAACAGCTGCTGGCCGATATGTATCCTACAGACGCGAGAGCGATGTCCATCTTGTCCTCTAACTCTGGGTTACCCACATTATTCGAGGTGGGAATCACCAGAGGCCACACGATAGTAGCACGATTCCTGAGTCACGATACGATCTTATTGCGATTTTAAACATATATTGCAATTTATTACCTATTTTCAAATGGAAATGATGCAGTCTGTCAAAATATGTTTTATATACTGAGTTTTCCACTCACAGCAAAATGGTTTTTGAAGTCAGGCAGACAGACTGAACAGCACTCTCTTAAATATTATAAATGTTATATCAAATATAAATGTTGTATCATGCAGTTAGCTTAGCTTAGCTTAGTTTAGCTTAGCTTAGCTCACCTGACAAACTGTATTAGTGTACGAAGTCCAATCCCACTGACTCTACTCATGACCGCACCAGAAAAAAACTCAACAGCATCTAACAATTTATAATCTGGCGATTTACTTTGTAATTGCAATATTAATAGTTTACATAATAAAACATCAATATCTGTGTCTCGATACTATATTGCCATGTAAAAAAAAATCCCCCAATACTACGCTGCTACACCAACGAAACATCAAACTATTTAAATGTGCAGTTCAAGGTGCTAAATTAGAAATTCAGAGCAAATCGATTGCCTCCACACAGCTCTCAACATGGCGACGGCTAAGCTAACGGTGCTAATAGCGCAAACAGCGCAGACAACGACCCGGCGGGTGCTTCGCTGCTCAGGTCGACATCACTCCACTATATATTTATATACATAGTTTTTGCCGCCATATTAATGCTCTGAATATCGTACAGAGAACTTTTAAATGGTCTCGTGGATTAAAAATAAAAAAAGTTGCTCATTATTTGTGCCCAGCCGAAAAGTAAAACGACAAATAAAACTTTTCTGAACATTGTTTGTGACATAATGCCACTGTGGTCTTTGGTGTGTGTGTGTGTGTGTGTGTGTGTGTGTGTGTGTGTGTGTGTGTGTGTCTGTGTGTGTGTGTCTGTGTGTCTGTGTGTGTGTTTTCTTTCTTCTATGGATTTCATCCTTCCAGGCCTGCTGCTGAATCACCAGTTGCTCCTCTGGTCCCAGATTCTCCTCCTCCTCCTCCTCCTCCTCCTCCTCCTCCTCCTCCTCCTCCTCTTCTTCCTCCTCCTCCTCCTCCTCCTCCTCCTCCTCCTCCTCCTCCTCCTCCTCCTCCTCTCAGGGGACCTCCTCCTCTCATATATTATACCTGACTCTATATGACTGTGCTGGGAGCCATGTTCCCGTTCCAAAGTGCACTCAGAAGCTCTTCTGTCAGACTTTGTACTCCACACCACTGGGACCAGAGGCTGTGTGTGTGTGTGTGTGTGTGTGTGTGTGTGTGTGTGTGTGTGTGTGTGTGTGCATTCATTGTTATTTAGGCCAAAGTTTGCCACATTCTTTCCGTCATCTTAGCTGCACATCCATCCAGTGAAACCCCCGTAAAGTAAGACGTGTTGGAGAAGCTCACCAGGACGTGGAAAGTCCATCGTCTGTGTTTTTAAACGCGGCAGTGCACGTGTGCTCCTCGATATGAGGTTGCTCTCTTACTACACACACACACACACATTTTCAAATCAGTCCAAAAATGATTTTGTTGTGCAGAGTTTCAGGTATTTTCCACTCCAGCTCCAGTGATCCAGCTCCGTCTCTTGTGACCCGTTTAGAAATAACCGTCTCCATGTCCGTCTGCCTCCACCATCCCACCGACCAACTCTGGAGCTGCAAATTCTTCGGATGCCCACAATTATTATTATATCTTCCTCAGTGGAAACGCGACGCGGCCGAGGTCTTGAATTAGCAGCTTGGTAATGAAAGCGGCCGCTCCCCTCAGCGAGAAGACCACCTGCTGCCGGTTAACACGGCCAGAGCACCGCTTCACTTTACTGTATCATCACTTTATTATTTATTATATCGTCACTTTATTATATCATCACTTTATTATATCATCACTTTATTATTTATTATATTGTCACTTTATTATATCGTCACTTTATTATATCTTCACGACCATCGGAGGAGCTCGTGTTTGGCTTCATCATATCTTGGAACGTTTTGAGAAAGCACTGAGGCCGTTTAAGAGTTATTGCTGGTTTTAACATTTACAAGCTGGTGTTACTTGTTTTCTGGCCTCAACAATCAGCCATGGAAGTCCATTTAAAAAGAAGAGTTCATTGAGAAGTGATACCACTCCTTTATCCGTCCGTCAAACAGTTAGCTTAGCTTAGCATAAAGACAACAGACAACATAAAAGAAACAGGAGAGAGAATGCAGCTTTAACACATGAAGCTTTGACTTCTATACAACCAGAGGAGTCGCCCCCTGGTGGTCAGGAGAGAGAATGCAGCTTTAACACATGAAGCTTTGACTTCTATACAACCAGAGGAGTCGCCCCCTGGTGGTCAGGAGAGAGAATGCAGCTTTAAGACACTTCAGCATTAGCTTCACTTTTCATAACTGGAGGTTGAGTAGCCCATGTGACCATCAAGATTTCTGTACATTGTAATTAATGTAGCATCATTCATTGCCATATATTCAATCGATGTTATACTATATTTGCTGCTCACACTGACCATTTTATAACTATGTCCTGTTTGTTATAATTGGTAAACCCCCCCACCCCAAAGAATTTTTTATAGCTTTATGTTTTCATCTTTGCATCAAGACAACAGGGTTCCTGGAGGAGAAATGTTATTTATGACCAAAACCCTCACAATATGGTTGCTTTATTGAGTTGGCCAAGACTTGTCCTCCCCACAATGCACTGCTCTGCAATCTGTGGAATCTGCACTTAAAATCACATCCAACTCTCACATTCACACT
>JACSYO010000227.1:52500-55000 GCA_016806645.1 Ophiodon elongatus | reverse complement strand
TGTGATGCAAACTACCTAAAAAGACAGAATTCATCTTTGGGAAAAATGTATGTGACGTGTACTTTGACTTTTTAATTCAGCCCATCTTCTAAACAAGGAGGGGGCGGAGTTTAGGACCTATAATTCAGTCTACCACTGTGGAGTAATCGAGATATTTTGGCTTCACTTGTAGGGAGCTGTCATGTCGTCCATCTTCTCCATCAGCCGGGGATTAGATGTTTTGATAGAAAACAAAATGCCTAAAGAATGAGTGCATGTGCTTCTCCATAACTCTGGTAATCGATGACTCTTCGTGTCACTTGAACTGACTTCAGAACTTTTGGGAATAAAGCAACCGGACATGTCTTTGTCTTCGTCTTCGTCTTCGTCTTCGTCTTCGTCTTCGTCTTCGTCTTCGTCTTCGTCTCTGCAGACACACACACATCGTTAAAGCTTCTCGAGCTTCTCCTCTGCGTCTGGCAGCGCCACAAACTTCACTTCCTGTCAGCCTCCGAGGGGTGAGAGGGCGTTCAGGTCAGAGGTGAAAGGTGACGAGGTCACGACCTAAACTATGGGAACCATCGCCATGGGAACCGAAGCAGCCCTGCAGGCCGATTGAATTCCTGTCTGCTTCTGAAAAAAGACGGGACAGACCTGGATTTCTTAATTTCTCATTTTCCACTTGGAGCAATCAAGCAGTCGGCTTGTGGCCCGCGATGTGTGTACATCAGCTCCTCTATAGTGTGTACATCAGCTCCTCTATAGTGTGTACATCAGCTCCTCTATAGTGTGTACATCAGCTCCTCTATAGTGTGTACATCAGCTCCTCTACAGTGTGCACATCAGCTCCTCTACAGTGTGTACATCAGCTCCTCTACAGTGTGCACATCAGCTCCTCTATAGTGTGCACATCAGCTCCTCTATAGTGTGCACATCAGCTCCTCTATAGTGTGCACATCAGCTCCTCTATAGTGTGCACATCAGCTCCTCTATAGTGTGCACATCAGCTCCTCTATAGTGTGCACATCAGCTCCTCTACAGTGTGCACATCAGCTCCTCTACAGTGTGCACATCAGCTCCTCTATAGTGTGCACATCAGCTCCTCTATAGTGTGCACATCAGCTCCTCTACAGTGTGCACATCAGCTCCTCTATAGTGTGTACATCAGCTCCTCTACAGTGTGTACATCAGCTCCCCTATAGTGTGCACATCAGCTCCTCTATAGTGTGCACATCAGCTCCTCTACAGTGTGCACATCAGCTCCTCTATAGTGTGCACATCAGCTCCTCTATAGTGTGCACATCAGCTCCTCTACAGTGTGCACATCAGCTCCTCTATAGTGTGCACATCAGCTCCTCTATAGTGTGCACATCAGCTCCTCTATAGTGTGCACATCAGCTCCTCTATAGTGTGCACATCAGCTCCTCTACAGTGTGCACATCAGCTCCTCTACAGTGTGCACATCAGCTCCTCTATAGTGTGCACATCAGCTCCTCTATAGTGTGCACATCAGCTCCTCTATAGTGTGCACATCAGCTCCTCTATAGTGTGCACATCAGCTCCTCTATAGTGTGCACATCAGCTCCTCTATAGTGTGCACATCAGCTCCTCTATAGTGTGCACATCAGCTCCTCTATAGTGTGCACATCAGCTCCTCTATAGTGTGCACATCAGCTCCTCTACAGTGTGCACATCAGCTCCTCTATAGTGTGCACATCAGCTCCTCTATAGTGTGCACATCAGCTCCTCTACAGTGTGCACATCAGCTCCTCTATAGTGTGCACATCAGCTCCTCTACAGTGTGCACATCAGCTCCTCTATAGTGTGCACATCAGCTCCTCTACAGTGTGTACATCAGCTCCTCTATAGTGTGCACATCAGCTCCTCTATAGTGTGCACATCAGCTCCTCTATAGTGTGCACATCAGCTCCTTTATAGTGTGCACATCAGCTCCTCTATAGTGTGCACATCAGCTCCTCTATAGTGTGCACATCAGCTCCTCTACAGTGTGCACATCAGCTCCTCTATAGTGTGTACATCAGCTCCTCTATAGTGTGCACATCAGCTCCTCTATAGTGTGCACATCAGCTCCTCTACAGTGTGCACATCAGCTCCTCTATAGTGTGCACATCAGCTCCTCTACAGTGTGTACATCAGCTCCTCTATAGTGTGCACATCAGCTCCTCTATAGTGTGCACATCAGCTCCTCTATAGTGTGCACATCAGCTCCTCTATAGTGTGCACATCAGCTCCTCTATAGTGTGCACATCAGCTCCTCTATAGTGTGCACATCAGCTCCTCTACAGTGTGCACATCAGCTCCTCTATAGTGTGTACATCAGCTCCTCTATAGTGTGCACATCAGCTCCTCTATAGTGTGCACATCAGCTCCTCTACAGACCCTCTAGCAGCGAGAAGGCACAAACCAAAGAGTCAAAAGTGGATCAGCAGGAAAAGGAGCTCTACGATCATCTATCACTCCGAACCATAAATCCATAAACCCCCTGCAGTGTCACAGATGT
>JACSYO010000227.1:45000-47500 GCA_016806645.1 Ophiodon elongatus | reverse complement strand
GTGGCGTAGGCGAGAGAGAGAGGGAGAGAGAGAGAGAGAGAGAGAGAGAGAGAGAGAGAGAGAGAGAGAGAGAGAGAGCAGAGTGTTGATGAAGGCCTGAAAGGTCAATCTGAGAGGTCAAAGCAGGTCAAACCAGGTCTGCTGGGTCAGCGATGCGGCCTCGTGGAGGGGAGCGACTGTGATTCCAGTAAGTGTTTTGAAACCACCTGCTGCTGCCAGATACCCCCCCCCCCCCTTTCCCCTTTCCCCTCCTCCAGAGACGGCTTGGTGAGTGCATGTGCGCACGTGCACTTGCGTGTGCGTCAGGAGCGCCGAGCTCACGCATTCCTCTCGGATGGAGTCAGAGCTTCAGAGGAGACCTGGACTATTGAGTGTGTCAGAACTGTGAGGGGGGGGGAAGGGGGAGGGGGAGGGGGGACGAGAGAGGGAGGGGGAGAGAAAGTGAGCGAGGGACACTTGATATTACGCAACACAAACACAACTAAAAGTGATGCGCCAAAGCAAAAAACGTTGCTGGAATCCTGAAGGCAATTTCCTCCCGCGGTTCATCCAGAAAGCATTTCATAAGTCGGGGACAGCTGGTTTTTCCGATGACACATGTACAGGTGTGCACCCCCACGAGGACATGCACCCCTACGAGGACCTGCACCCCTACGAGGACCTGCACCCCCACGAGGACCTGCACCCCCACGAGGACCTGCACCCCCACGAGGACCTGCACCCCTACGAGGACCTGCACCCCCACGAGGACCTGCACCCCTACGAGGACCTGCACCCCATGAGGATCCCCTGTCCGGATCCCCGGGGGCCCCGAGGACGGATCCTCCTGGAAGCTTCTCTGTGATCCCGGTTCCCCAAACAGCGTTGGTCCTTCACTCGTCCAGAAAGCCTCCTCCTGGGAGGCCTGATTACACCGGGCTCAAGGGCGGATAATGGTGTGTGTGTGTGTGTGTGTGTGTGTGTGTGTGTGTGTGTGTGTGTGTGTGTGTGTGTGTGTGTGTGTGGAACCACCACACTGCTCTCCTTCATAACGGAAGATTCGACCGGTTGTGCAACATTTTCACATCCATCCTTGTTTTGATTATTTTCAGCTGACCTAGAAAAATGAGGAAATCCCAGCTGGTTTAATCTAATCAGTGGAAAGTAAACCCACCAAACACTGAACGTCCTGATATTGGTATTTGAAAGTAAAAGAAAAAAACATGATGCTCATTTAAGTCAACACTAACTGACAGCAGACATTAGAGTTAATTTTAAAAGGTAAAAGTCATTGGAAATAAAATTAGTATCAATAACGATTTTTTTTTTTAAATTGAGAGAAACCGAAGCGGAAGTGTCTTAAACCTGCATTCTCTCTCCAGACCACCAGGGGGCGACTCCTCTGGTTGTATAGAAGTCAAAGCTTCATGTGTTAAAGCTGCATTCTCTCTCCTGACCACCAGGGGGCGACTCCTCTGGTTGTATAGAAGTCTATAGAAAATGACTCTACTTCTCTCTTGATTTATTCCCTCAGTAAACATTGTAAACATGAGTTTATGTCTCAATCTCTAGTTTCAAGTCTTCTTCAATACAGCATGATGTTCATTTAGTAAATTATGGTCCATTTAGAGTCAAACAGACCATAAAGAGCGGATGCTTTAGGGCGGGACTACAGGGTGATTGACAGGTCTCTACGTCCTCCTCCACATTCTATGATAACTTTAAAGACTGTGGCGATCACCTGGAAACCCTGAACGACTGCTTCCTGTAAACGGGAACAGACTCCAGTAAACACGATGTCATCGTGAGATGAAGCTTCCCTCATAATAAAACAGACCTGAACCAAAGCACCCTGAAGAACCACGTTTCTTACTTCAGTCCACGGTCCACTCTGTTTCCCACCTACAGTAGGTGCTGGAACTTTAATACACTTGTCAATAGTTTTTATTCACATATTTTTAAAGCCTGTTTTCAGTTGTAACTGTAAATGTAAATGAATGAAACAGTAAAACAGTAAAACAGTAAAACCAAAGGAAGCGCAGAGTCATCCTGTAATGATTGTTAATAATACAAATATTGATTTATTATCATGAAGGACTTTTTAATTATTCATGACCACTTTAAAGTCAACGAGTAAAATGAGACATCGATACGTTGGCGAGCGTGAGAGCACTGATGGAGCATCATTACGCAACACTTTGAACAGGAAGTAGTTAACTTATGAACTATGTCATCTTAGGACACACACACACACACACACACACACACACACACACACACGCACACACACACACAAACACGCGCACGAGGAACCTCATGGGGAACCTCACGGGGAACCCCAACAACTTCACCCTCTGAACCCCAAACCACCGCGGGATCAAAAAGCATGTTTTCTTTAAACAATCAGCAAAACCACAGCGTTCATCAGCCAGAAGCTGTGAAACAAAACGTCGCCATCGTGAGGTTTCATCTTTACGACGGTCCCTGAACACATCATGCGGGACCGACGCTTCCCGAGCAG
>JACSYO010000227.1:25000-40000 GCA_016806645.1 Ophiodon elongatus | reverse complement strand
TCTGAGGTGGCGGTTGGCAGTTTTCGAGATTCAAAGAAACTTTTTTTTCTGCTGTAAGAAATGATTTTAGTTGGAAGACAAACACGAGGCTGTGAAAGCCTCCGAGGGGCATCTGTTTTTTGTTTTGTACTTGTCAGCGTTGTCCAAATCACCTTTGCAGATTTGCCCGTGTTATGGTTTGGAGACGTTCTCGCTTCCTGATTGTTATGCCTCCACGATTCCTTTCCTCGCCTCCTCGCCACAGGCCGGAGGAGCGAGGAGGGAGGATCAAGGATCAAGGATCAAGGATATAAGAAAGACCCCACGGCTTGGACTTGATCTGGGACGCACCGCAGAAAACAACAAGACAAACAAACAAACAAAGGAGGAGTGATGCGAGCAGCAGCGTCCCGTAGAACACGATGGACCTCCTCAGTAAACACGCGCCCACTCACAGGCATTTGTGTAAATATTGTACTTCTATGTACGTACATAGTGATATCAGCAGCAGCTGGAACGCTGTTTGAAAAGCCGACTCACTGTGGTCTGTCCCTGTGTGTCCCTGTGTGTCAACACGGGGGCGGGGCCACACCCACGCAATGACCCCCCACCGATCTGCGTCCTCCGTCAGGACGCTGGCCGCGTGATCAGCCTCCACATCTCTGATCGACTTTTACTCACCACCTGATGGAGCTCGGACCTCCTCTGGGTCCTCTGGGACCCTCCGGGACCCTCTGGGACCTCCTCTGGGTCCTCCGGGACCCTCCGGGACCCTCCGGGACCCTCTGGGACCTCCTCTGGGACCCTCTGGGACCCACTGGGACCTCCTCTGGAGGCGGAGACCCTGATGGAAGCGGTCTGGTCTCACACACCTGGCTCAATGGAGACTTCACTATTTTTTTTTGCACCTACAAAAAAATGTCTTTACACTTTGACTACCGGCATCAAGAGTTCTGCTGATGGAGAGTTCTGCTGATGGAGAGTTCTGCTGATGGAGAGTTCTGCTGATGGAGAGTTCTGCTGATGGAGAGTTCTGATGATGGAGAGTTCTGCTGATGGAGAGTTCTGCTGATGGAGAGTTCTGATGATGGAGAGTTCTGCTGATGGAGAGTTCTGCTGATGGAGAGTTCTCATAGGACTCGTCCATCGAGCCCCTTGAGCCGATGGTACCATCTCTGGAGCCCGTCTCTTCCCTCAGCTTCCCGATGGATTGGATGAGCGTGTTCGCTTTAAAAAAGCGACGATCCAACGTTGACGCTCACTTGTTTTACGTATTAAAAATACATTAAACTCAGCGTGCCGAGGTGAGAGAAGCTAGTCATGTTCCTCCGGAGGGAAACACGTGAACACATCTACGTAAACACCAGATTTAAAGTGGTGCAATTCTACGTTTTGTCATAAAAACACAAACGATTCGAGGCGAGACAGACGTGACACGGGGATTTTCAAAATAAAGGCAAATCTTTGTTTGTTTCCACTTTGCGGTCTTTGACTGCACTGTTACACCTTTTACTGGATAGTCATGAAAGTAAATTAACCTCAATAAGAGGATTGAAGTGGAGCATGGTGGAGGTCTGCTGCGTAGCGGAGGAACATCAAAGAGAGTTCAATGGCAACGAGACAAGAAGACACGAAGACGACCCGACACGCAGTGTGATGAATATGAATCCTCGTGATATTCTGACGTCGAGTTCAGGATGTGAATCCTCAAACACTCGTGTACACAAACGCAGTGAAGAGAAGAAGATGATTCATGTGGCGGCTGTGAACCCAAACCACACACACACACACACACACACACACACACACACACACACACACACACACACACACCCGAGTGGGGAGACATGAGAAGGATGCTGTCGGCCATCAAGGAAGAGAGGAAGAGGAAGTCACCTGGCACGGCCATCAAACCCCCGCCGCCGTGCCAGGAACTCTGATGAAGCCTTTGCTGGTCATCTCCCCCCCCCCCCCCCCCATCCCTTCCCCCCTCCCCCCCAGCTATAAATAACCCTATCTGTGAGTCTATTGTTCCTGGAAGGACCTCGAGGGGAAGATCCCACTTTCGCCACCCATTGACTGGCGCTTGAGCACTGAGAGCGGCGGGGGGGGAGTGGGTCGGCATGGCAGGATGCTCCCCAGCCGGGGGCCGGGTCCGGGGACCCGGGGTCCGAGGGCCGGGGGCCCGGGGGCCGGGGGCCGGGGGGGGGCGGTGTTACACTGTACAGCGCAGCTGATGGCCGCCGTGATGCCGCCCCGTTACCGGAACCTTCTCCGGCCTTTTACCACACACACACACACACCTCCTGCTCTTTACCATCGCCTAGCATCACTAGGGCTGAGCCTGCAGACTTCCCATTGCATGCTGGGAGTTTCCCCTTCCTCTGATTAGCTTCCTCTACCCACACAGTGCCAGGGCTTGTTGCTTGGTGTAGTTATGATGACGTCCACTAGATGGAGTGTTTATGTGGTAATGACTGGATGTTAATGTATGATGGGGAGAACCAGTCAGAGGGAGCTGAAGCTTCTCAGGGTCTTGTGAAAGAGTGAGGGTCAGATGGACCGGTCCTTCTCTGATCCGACCCCCAGCTGGTCCCGAGCTCTGGGTCCCGAGGTTTGGGTCCCGAGCTCTGGGTCCCGAGGTTTGGGTCCCGAGCTCTGGGTCCCGAGCTCTGGGTCCCGAGCTCTGGGTCGTGGATACGAGCGGTGGAGGTGACGTCCTCCGTAGGGTCGGCTGGGCCTCTGGAGGAGCTCAGGCCTCCGGAGGGAGGTCTGAGTGGAGAGGGGGCAGCGGTTTCTTATCAGGAGGCCTCCAACTTGTACGAGTGTCCGGGATGGACCCAGGACACGAGGAGGGAGGATTCATGTGGTCTGGTCTGGGTTCCCCTTCGGGGGCCTCCCCAGGAGGAGCCGGACAGCGTTGCTTTGGAGATGGACGTCTGGAATACAAACGCACCGATACCCATATATATGGGTCTGATACCGACTCAATAACTGGATCGGTATCGTGACAATAGGCCGAACGCATGTTGGAAACCATCATTTCAATAAACTGCAATCTGCATTTCGTTGTGCAACCCCGTTGTATAATGACAATAAAATAACTTTGTAACTTTATAACCTCATATGTGTTTATCTATTTGTTAAACTTTGTTTAGGAAGCAATGTCTGAAGGTCCGATGTATATATGTATTTATTCTTTTATAAAGCAGGTCTAAGTGCTCTATAAATAAATCGTGAAAGTACCGAAACCATGGATCCACGGACCGTACTCAGAATCTAATCACAGACATTAAAACATATAAACCAGTTCCAGAAGAAACCCGAACACAAGACCCTGGAGAGGAGCAGGACGTGTGACGCATCGTGAGGGGTACAGCTTATTAATAAACACGGGTATCGGATCGGTACCCGGGTCCCTTAAAGTCCAGGTATCGCTATCGGGATAGAAACCCTCCCGTTTCTGGAGAACTCGTTAAAGGACGGACCAAGCAGACAATCACAATATCTGAATGTTGTAAAGAGCATTTTTCCCCCAAAGCTGGAAATACTTTGTGGTGGATCTGACAACATTATGAGGAATCTAAATTACTGCCACATTTATAATAATTCTCCGAACCCACCACCCCTCCTCTGTGTGAAGCCGGAGGAACTGTGAGTGAACCCGTCTCGTAAAGCAGCTCGTGATTGGTTCCGATCCACTGGTGGTGTTGTTGTTGTTGTTGTTGTTTGTGTGTGGATGGAGCCGACCGGAGTCGAGGGTCTTCAGAGGTTCTGAGACTCTTTAAGAGTCCGTCTCTTCCTGACTCCTCAGGGCTGCGGTGGGAACCAGAACCCAGCCAACTACTACGAGGCGTTCCCCAACGCAGAGCATTACACAATCACAGCGTGTGTGTGTGTGTGTGTGTGTGTGTGTGTGTGTGTGTGTGTGTGTGTGTGTGTGTGTGTGTGTGTGTGTGTACGACTGCTTCATACAGGCTTGCATGTACATCGTGTGTCCTTGTGTGAAACCGAGCTCATGGCTCCGGGTGTTATGTGTTTATGGGATGCGGTTCCCCTCGCCGCCATCAATCAGAGGATTTAATACGGAGTGATGAGCCGATGAGCCAATCGGAGGATCCTAACTCATCTCTTCACACAGCGCTCTGTGACAACCCCCCGCTTATGTGGCCTCCATTTGGGCCCCATAAAACATGGTGTACCCGAACTCTCCAGTGATGTCATGAGAACAGACATCAAATGAGGCGAAGCGTCAAAAGTGTTCGTCACCACTTTGAAATACCTCACGAAACACGAGCTGATTTAGTTTTGGGCCGAACAGTTTGTTTACACATCCAGCAGACACAGAGCAGCACCAGCAGCACTTCTGTTCTCCTTTATTCACCTTTTCTTCAGCTCTGGTCCGATCCATCGGTTCAGTCCAGAGGCATCGGGTCTGGACCCGGTTTGGTTTGTGGGCGGCGGTTTTGAAGCCTTAGGTTCGGCATTTTGGCCGTCGCCATTTATTTTTTTTTGCAACCAGTGAACGGAAGTGGACTGTGGAGGACTGACGCTGTATACAGCTCTGGTAGTAACCTGTCAATCAGAAGGTAGCCCCGCCCTTAAAGCTACTTTAATAATAGGGACTCAACAAGCCAATCAGATTTGGCTCCCCTTCCTCATTAGAATATACCGCCTCCCCATCTGAGTACCTGCACCCGGGGCTTGAGAACTGGGCTTTTTCGGGAGGCGGTCTTAAAGAGACAGGCCCTAAAACGTAGCGTTTCAGACAGGTATATTCAGAGGAGCAAGAAAGAGAAAAATAATATGTTTTTTAAACATTAAATAATATAAACAGGGCTGCACGGTGGTGTTGTGGCTAGCACGGTCCTTCTGTGTGGAGTCTGCATGTTCTCCCCGTGGCAGCGTGGGTTCCCTCCACGCTCTCTGGTTCCTCCCAGAGTCCAAAGACCTGCAGCTCAGGTTACCTGGACTCTAAACTACCCGTAGGTGTGAATGTGAGCAGCAATGGTCATCTGTCTCTATGTGAGCCCTGAGATGAACTGGACCCTGTCCAGGTGGACCCTGACCAGGTGAACCCTGTCCAGGTGGACCCTGTCCAAGTGGACCCTGACCAGGTGAACCCTGTCCAGGTGGCCCCAGCGCCCCCGACCCTGAATAAGATAAGCGGTTGGGATAATGGAATGGAATAATGTATAATAATTATATTATAATAATAAGTCCCCTCTAACTTAGACCACGAGGTACTCGAGGCTCTCGGGAACATCTTTGATTTGATTCGTATGTTTTAATTTAGTTGAAGCTCTTTGCCCTCGAGGGGCCAGCACCCCGCCCAGTGGGGTTCCAGCTGTGTGGCAACACGGGGCAGTTCTGTCCATGTGCTCCTGTGGAGTCAGACTAGATGGAGTAAACGCGTAACAGGATATTATTAATACTAAAGCATGACGTTGTACAGAGTGAATTATACTGACTCATCATGAAGCAGTCAGAGTAAAGGCGTGTTGTACGTATATGAACTTCTCTGGTCGCGGCGTTACAGATCAGTGACTCACATCCTGTCTGAAGCTCAGGGATGAATGTTGTCCATCTTTTAACCTGAGGGGGGCGATCGGGCTCACAACAATATTTAATTTACAGTCGTATTCCATGTTCTCTGATGGATAAATAAAACACATGTGCGCCTCATTTCCTAGAACACAGGAAACAGGAAGTTCACGAAAGGAAGACAGTGTCTTCGTCCAGCTGCGAGACCTCGATCCAAAAGCTGAAAGTAGAAATGTTGTGAGCAGATCCAAAAATAATGTGGTTCTCATTTTATTTTTATTTTGGTGTATTTTTTTTTTGGGTGGGGGGGGTGTGTGTGTGTGGGGGGATCCAGTTGTTCCATAACTAATTGCTTTTACCAGGATTATTTAAATGCACCAGGTAAACAGGAAGTGTGTGTGGATGAGATTATAATTCAGTATTCCACCCACACAGCTTCATACATCTGCATCTGTAGGTTTAGAGAAAATGTCTCAATGAAACTCTCAAAAACTGTTTAGATCCAACTCATGTTCTCATTTCGCTGAACTGAACTCCAACAGGAGCAACTTTATAATAAAGGAACGTCTTTTTATTCACCACGAGAACGAGGAGCAGTCGATGTAGAGCGACATTAAGAGGCTTTCAATCTCCTATTTCAGCAGGTTCTCTCCCACAAGAGGAACCGTGAGGTGAGTGTACCATGAACACATGAACACATGAACACATGACACATGAACACATGAACACATGAACACATGACACATGAACACATGAACACATGAACACATGACACATGAACACATGAACACATGACCACATGAACACATGAACACATGACACATGAACACATGAACACATGAACACATGACACATGAACACATGAACACATGAACACATGACACATGAACACATGAACACATGAACACATGAACACATGAACACATGACACATGAACACATGAACACATGACACATGAACACATGAACACATGAACACATGAACACATGACACATGAACACATGAACACATGAACACATGAACACATGAACACATGACACATGAACACATGAACACATGAACACATGAACACATGACACATGAACACATGAACACATGACCACATGAACACATGAACACATGAACACATGACACATGAACACATGAACACATGACCACATGAACACATGAACACATGACACATGAACACATGAACACATGAACACATGACACATGAACACATGAACACATGAACACATGACACATGAACACATGACACATGAACACATGAACACATGAACACATGACACATGAACACATGAACACATGAACACATGAACACATGACACATGAACACATGACACATGAACACATGAACACATGAACACATGACACATGAACACATGAACACATGAACACATGAACACATGACACATGAACACATGAACACATGACACATGACACATGAACACATGACACATGACACATGAACACATGAACACATGACCACATGACCACATGACACATGAACACATGACACATGAACACATGAAGTTTCTAGATGGACCCCGTAGTTTCTAGATGAACCCCGTAGCGTGGAGGCTAACACAAAGAACACATTCAAACTGAGATTATTACTTTGATACTTCAATTATTTATCAAACGGTTATTTTGTTTTTATAATTGTTTGTTTGTGTTTATGTGTTTACGACCTGTAACAGAGTTGTGTTGTTGTCTGGAGGGCAAACGGAGCTCCTTCCTCTCGGTGTGAATGCAGACAGAGAGAAACGCCTCTGGAGGGCGGAGCCATCCCTCCCTCTCTCCCCCTCTCTCCCCCTCTCTCTCCCTCTCTCTCCCTCTCCCCCTCCCTCTCTCCCCCTCTCTCCCCTCTCCCCCTCCCTCTCTCCCCCTCTCTCCACCTCTCTCTCCCTCTCTCTCCCTCTCCCCCTCCCTCTCTCCCCCTCTCTCCCCCTCTCCCCCTCCCTCTCTCCCCCTCTCTCCACCTCTCTCTCCCTCTCTCCCCCTCTCCCCCTCCCTCTCTCTCCCTCTCTCCCCCTCTCTCCCGCCGAGCAGACGGGCTGAGTGAAGCTTTCTGAGCGAGGTCTGACGCACCGAGAGTTGCTTCCCTGCACCCGCTGGGAGGCGGGGTCACAGGGGTCACAGAGGTCACAGGGGTCACAGAGGTCACAGGGGTCACAGGGGTCACAGGTCAGACCGAGCTGCTCTTTATCCGCCCGTCCGCCCGCGTTGTTGTTCTCTCCCGCTCGGATAACGTCCGAGCTACAACACGTCTGTAATGAAAGTTCTTCCTGATAAAGATACAGGCCTCCCCCTCCCTCTCCCCCTCCCCCTCCCCTCCCCTCCCCCTCCCTCCTCCTCCCCCTCCCCCTCCCCCTCCCTCCCTCTCCCCCCCTTCCGCCCCCTGAGGCCTTTAGACTGCTCGTGATATTTACCCTCTGACCCCATACACTCTGCTCATCCCTCCTCTGAGCCTCTCTCTTCTCTCCTCTCTCCTCTCTCCTCTCTCCTCTCTCCTCTCCTCTCTCCTCTCTCCTCTCTCCTCAGCTCTGTAACTTCCAGGAAGTGCATACGAAGAATCGACAGCAATTTTCCTCTCCGACTGAAGATTAATCTCTCCATAAATAATAATAAAGCGGAGTGGAATTTTCAATTTGGCCCGGTGGCTTTGGGGCGTGAAACAGGAGGAAGGGGGACGAACTTTGACCCCGAACCCTCTGCCAGTTAATTAAAAGAAGATAACGAGGGAGGGTGCTGACAACATAATCACATTTCATAAACTTCATGTGCTCTTGAGCTGATGACCTCACACCCTGTGACCACGCCCTCACAACATGTGACCACGCCCTCACACCCTGTGACCACGCCCTCACACCATGTGACCACGCCCTCACACCATGTGACCACGCCCTCACATCATGTGACCACGCCCTTACACCTTGTGACCACGCCCTCACACCATGTGACCACGCCCTCACACCCTGTGACCACGCCCTCAATAATAATAATAATAATAATAATAATAAATTTTATTTATAACGCCCTCTTCATTCATAAGAATCTCAGAGTGCACAGAGCCAGTACATAGTACATAGTTAAAACATAATTAAAACAGACTATAGTTAAAACATAATTAAAACAGACTATATTTAAAACATAGTTAAAACAGACTATAGTTAAAACATAGTTAAAACAGGCTATAGTTAAAACATAATTAAAACAGACTATATTTAAAACATAGTTAAAACAGACTATATTTAAAACATAGTTAAAACAGACTATATTTAAAACATAGTTAAAACAGACTATAGTTAAAACATAGTTAAAACAGGCTATAGTTAAAACATAATTAAAACAGACTATAGTTAAAACATAGTTAAAACAGACTATAGTTAAAACATAGTTAAAACAGACTATAGTTAAAACATAGTTAAAACAGACTATAGTTAAAACATAGTAAAATAGTTAAAACAGACTATAGTTAAAACATAGTTAAAACAGAATATAGTTAAAACATAGTTAAAACAGACTATAGTTAAAACATAGTTAAAACAGACTATAGTTAAAACATAGTTAAAACAGACTATAATAATAAAGAAAGAAATAGCTGACAGATTTAACACAGAGTAAAAAACGCCTTCCTGAATAAAAAGGTTTTTAGGCCGGTGTTAAAGAGTCCAGTGTCTGTGTTGCCCTCATGTGGTCAGGGAGACTGGACCCGGTCCCCCATGGTGTGGAGCTTGGTGTTGGGGACCCGGTCCCCCATGGTGTGGAGCTTGGTGTTGGGGACCCGGTCCCCCATGGTGTGGAGCTTGGTGTTGGGGACCCGGTACCGGTCCCCCATGGTGTGGAGCTTGGTGTTGGGGACCCGGTCCCCCATGGTGTGGAGCTTGGTGTTGGGGACCCGAAGGAGCGATCTGTTTGTGGACCTGAGGGTGCGGGTGGAGGTTTGGGGAGTGATGAGTTCTTGTAGGTAGGGAGGTGCATGTCCGTTTATGCATGTGTGGGTGAGTAGTAGGACTTTGTAGTCAGTCCGCAGTGAGACAGGGAGCCGGGGTAGTGAGTGTAGGATGGGGGTTAGGGTTGGAGTTAGGGGTTAGGGTTGGGGTTAGGGGTTAGGGGTTAGGGTTATGGGGTTATGTGCTCATGTTTACGAACTCTCATCAGGATCCTGGCAGCGCTGGTTTGAATGTGTTGTAGTTTCTGGATGTTCTTGCCAGTGATCCAGTGAACAGTGAGTTACAGTAGTCCAGTCTTGAGGAGATAAAGGCGTGGACGAGCTTCTCTGCATCTGACAGGGTTAAAGTGGGCAGAGTTTGGAGATGTTTTTAAGATGATAAAAGGAGGTTTTGCATAGGTATTTTATGTGGTCATTAAGGGTCAGGTGAGGGTCAAACCTAACTCCCAGATTGGTGACTGTGGAGGAGAGGGGTATGACCTGACTGTCAAAGGTGAGATGAGTTATGGAGGATGACTGAACCTGGTGTGGAGTGCCAACAAGGAGGGCTTCGGTTTTGTTTCTGTTTAACTGTAGAAAGTTGTTGCTCATCCACGCCTTTATCTCCCCAAGACAGGCGCTGAGACATGACATGGCTGCAGAGGGGCTTGGGGCAGTTTTTATGTAGAGCTGTGTGTCGTCAGCATATCAGTGGAAGGACATCCTATGTCTGCTGATGACACGAACAAGGGGGAGCATATAAATAATGAAGAGGATGGGGCCGAGGACCGACCCTTGCGGAACACCACAGGAGACAGGAAGCAGTCTGGACTTGCATCTTCCCAGTGAGACATATTCAGTTCTGCCAGAAAGAGAGGACTGAAACCACTTGAGTGCAGAGTCTGATAGTCCGATGGTGGTGTGGAGGCGCTCTAGGAGGATAGTGGGATCCACCGTGTCAAATGCAGCAGTCAGGTCCAGGAGGATGAGGAGTGAGGGTGATCCTACATCAGCTGTCATCAGCAGGTCATTGGTCACCCTGAGCAAAGCTGTTTCAGTGCTGTGGGCTGAACCAAATCCTGATTGGAAGGTTTCAAACAAGTTGTTGTGTTTGAGGTGGTCCTGAAGTTGAGAAGCAACTACCTTCTCTAACACCTTGGACAGGAAGGCAAGGTTGGAGATAGGCCTGAAGTTGGCTAAAACCTCCGGGTCCAGGGTGGGCTTCTTGAGAAGGGGGCGGATGACAGCAACCTGGTCCACAGCCCGACTGAAGGAAAGGTTAACAACTTTGGTGATGAAAGGACTCAGAGTGGGGATATGTGACTTGAGCAGAGCAGTGGGAATGGGGTCCAGGGTACAGGTACAGGATTTCATTTTTCTGAGGATTTCCTCAACATGGCTCTCCTGAACCTCAGCGAGATGTAGAGGAGACAGCACACTCGCAGATAAGGTGATGGTGTCAGAGGGAAGCAGAGATAGATAAGGTGATGGTGTCAGAGGAAGCAAAGGAGATAAGGTGATGGTGTCAGAGGGAAGCAGAGATGGAGAGGAGATAAGGTGATGGTGTCAGAGGGAAGCAGAGATGGAGAGCTGGACATCAGAGAGCGAATGTTGTTGACTTTGGATCTGAAGAAGTCAATGAAGCTGTTGCATTGCTCCTCTGTAGCCTCAGGTGAAGAGGATGGTTGTGGCTTCAGGAGATGGTTTATGGTTTATGGTCGAAAAAAGCTGTTTAGAGTTGCCTGGGTTTTTATTGATTAAGCTGGAATAGAACTGTGAGCGAGCATCTTTAAGGGAGTTGGAGTCGGCCCTTTGATGCTCACGGAAAGCCAGTTTATGGACAGTGAGCCCAGAGTGTCTGCAGCGTCGTTCCAGGACACAGCAGCTGTTTTTATTTTCCGCAGCTCATGTGTGAACCAGCTCATGTGTGAACCAGCTCATGTGTGAACCAGCTCATGTGTGAACCAGCTCATGTGTGAACCAGCTCATGTGTGAACCAGCTCATGTGTGAACCAGCTCATGTGTGAACCAGCTCATGTGTGAACCAGCTCATGTGTGAACCAGCTCATGTGTGAACCAGCTCATGTGTGAACCAGCTCATGTGTGAACCAGGGAGCGGAGCGTGAGAAATTTACCTCACGTGACTTGACAGGGGCATGGAGATCAAAAACACTGCTCAGGGATGTATTATAGAGTTCCACTAATTCATCCATTGATGCAGCGGCTGGGCAGGTGATGAGCTGGAGATCCAGGTCATAGTGGCTGAGTCAATGCTTTTCCAGTTCCGGAAAGACATTTGATGCTTAGGTCTAGTAGTAGGCAGCATAAAAGCTAAGGCCATTGAGACCACCTTGTGGTCGGACACACCAAGATCATAAACCTGTAGGTTACTGATGGCAGCAGAGTCAGTGATAACCAGATCCAGAGTGTGCCCCTTGGTGTGAGGAGGAACCTCAACATGCTGCTGCAGGCCAAGACACTCAAGCACACTCAGGAAATCTGCTGCAAACTGACAGGAGGGGTTGTCCACATGGATATTTAAATCACCAACAATGACAATGTTAGTTGACACAGTGCAGAGTGAGGTGAGGAGATCACTTATCTCAGGTAGAAAAGATGGGTTTGGTTTTGGAGGACGGTATATGAGAAGCACTGTCATGGAGTATGGAGATTTGCATTTGAAGGCCAGGCATTCCATAGAGGAAAGATCAGGCATTGGCAGAGGAGATAGTTTTAGTTCAGCCCGGTGCATGATGGGTAGTCCACCACCACGACCAGAGCTGCAGGCTTTCTCCATGTAGTTATAGCCAGGGGGGCATGCTTCATTAAGCACGGAGTAGTCCCCTGGTTTATGCCAGGTTTCTGTTAGGCACATGAAGTCAAGCCCTTTGTCCAGAATATGGTTGTATATGAGGAGTGATTTATTAGTGAGGGATTGTGTGTTTAGCAGCTCCATGGTGGTAGGACACAGAGCTGGGAGTGGAAGTCTCTGCAAGCTCCGTAATACACTGCGATCCACTCCATGTTTCCCATTGTGCCTGGTATTGGGTAATCTTGCGATGTTTCCGACGATGACTCCTAGGTTTGTTTTGTTTCCTGATTCCACGTTGAAACCGCGGCGCGAACCTCTATGGATGTAGTGGGGTCCGTTTCTCAGAATCCCACACTCCCGACAGCGGGTATGAACCCCTGAAGCGGCGCAAACGCCACAGCTGCGGGGCGGTGTGTGACGTCATTGCCAGCACCGATGTCAGAACAGAACACAAAACAAGCCACGCCAACTTGCAACCACTCCAGTAGAGCAGGTGGGCTCTCAGTTTCATTGGTCAGTCCAAAGTCCGCCGTATTCCTATTGGATTCCAACACGGGAGGTAGGCTCTCAAATTAATCCCGACCGTATTCCAACACGGGAGGTAGGCAAAAGTCTGTCGTATTTCAACTCAGGGAGCAATCACAATACATAAAAAAACAAACTAAAACGGGGTTGAATAAAATAGCTATAAAAAGTCACATCAATAAAAAGTCACATAAATCACACAAGCGGTAGCAAAGTGTCAAGAGGAGTGGCAGCTAGCGCGCGCCAGCGTACCCATCATGCAGCGTACCCATCATCCAGCGTACCCATCATCCAGCGTACCCATCATCCAGCGTACCCATCATGCAGCGTACCCATCATCAGCGTACCCATCATCCAGCGTACCCATCATCCAGCGTACCCATCATCCAGCGTACCCATCATGCAGCGTACCCATCATGCAGCGTACCCATCATCCAGCGTACCCATCATGCAGCGTACCCATCATCCAGCGTACCCATCATGCAGCGTACCCATCATGCAGCGTACCCATCATGCAGCGTACCCATCATGCAGCGTACCCATCATGCAGCGTACCCATCATGCAGCGTACCCATCATCCAGCGTACCCATCATGCAGCGTACCCATCATCCAGCGTACCCATCATGCAGCGTACCCATCATGCAGCGTACCCATCATGCAGCGTACCCATCATGCAGCGTACCCATCATCACACCCTGTGACCACGCCCTCACACCATGTCACCACGCCCTCACACCCTGTGACCACGCCCTCACACCCTGTGACCACGCCCTCACACCCCTTGACCACGCCCTCACACCCCGTGACCACGCCCTCACACCCTTTGACCACGCCCTCACACCCTGTGACCACGCCCTCACACCCTGTGACCACGCCCTCACGCCATGCAACCACGCCCTCACACCCTGTGACCACGCCCTCACACCATATGACCACGCCCTCACATCATGTGACCACGCCCTCACATCATGTGACCACACCCTCACATCATGTGACCACGCCCTCACATCATGTGACCACGCCCTCACATCATGTGACCACGCCCCTTTCATTCTTCTCACAACGACGCTCCTCTCTCTTTCTGCAGCAGCGCCGTGACGGAATAATTAAAACACGCATTTGCTTTTCTTGCAAAGACTAAGAAGAAGAAGATGGAGAGGCTGCCGCTTAGCTTAGCTTAGCTTAGCTTAGCTTAGCTTAGCACAAAGACTGGAAGACTGTATCTGCTCTGTACAAACCCCTATAAGTCAGAGCCGGTCTGTCAGACGTGAGGATGAATGTGATGAAGCCTCATCACTGATGTTTAGTGTCCATGTTTACGAGCTTTTTAGCTCATAAATGTTTTTCGTGACTTCATTTGTAAAGAGACACGACAAATTACCAGTTACTCATTTCCCCAAAGTGGAGGGCCCAAATATACACACACACATACACACACACACACACACACACACACACACACACACACACACACACACACACACACACACACACACACACACACACGTTGACTGATCACCTGTTTGTCTTTGAGTATGATTTGTTTTTGGTTTCTTTTGTGGTTGAATGAATCGTTCCTGAGCAGCAGGACGACCTCATTCCTTCTGATGATGCCCACTCGTCTGAATCAGATCTCCTTCTCCTTCTCCCCCCCCCCCACCCCCCAACCCCCCCTCCTCTCTTTATTCACACAGGAATGTGTGATATGTGGATCAGCAGACAATATTCCCGCTGAGCTCCGGCAGGACGAGAGAGAGGTGGTGAAAAACAACCCCCCCCCACCGCCACCTCATCACCTGTCTCTCTCTCTCTGTCTCTCTCTCTCTCTCTCTCTCTCTCTCTCTGTCTCTCTCTCTCTCTCTCTCTCTCTCTCTCTCTCTCTGTCTCTCTGTCTCTTTCTCTCTCTTTCTCTCTCTCTCTCTCTCTCTCTCTCTCTCTCTCTCTTTCTTTCTCTCTCTCTCTCTGTCTGTCTCTCTTCTCTCTGTCTCTGTCTCTCTCTCTCTTTACGACCATTGCACACCTGACCTATGTTTTTGACCTCTCACCTGCCTCGCCGACACCCTTCCCTCCGGGGGAACATGAGACGGGACCACTGGTCACATTGGTGCTCGGGAAACGTTGCATCTGGATTTTTCTTTTTACCAGACGGCCACTTCAACCTCAGGAGGGGATTTATTCTCCTGCACGCATTTCATCCATGAAATG
>JACSYO010000227.1:17500-20000 GCA_016806645.1 Ophiodon elongatus | reverse complement strand
TTTCATCAGACCTGGAGCAGGAGAACCTGGTTGCATCAGACCTGGAGCAGGAGAACCTGGTTTCATCAGACCTGGAGCAGGAGAACCTGGTTTCATCAGACCTGGAGCAGGAGAACCTGGTTTCATCAGACCTGGAGCAGGAGAACCTGGTTTCATCAGACCTGGAGCAGGAGAACAGGGACGCACGAGACAAACTAAACTAAACCAGCAGCTCGTTCCTTCAGCACTTTTCTTTTTATTTGAATCATAAGAAATGTAAACAACAACAAAACATTCTCTGGTCAGACAACATGACCGACATCAGAGTCCAGATCCAGATCCAGATCCAGATCCAGATCCAGATCCAGATCCAGATCCTGGTCTTTAACGTGAATCTTCAGTCACATCCGACATGGAGAAACAACGATAGAAAATAAAAATCTGACTTATTCCTTCATGCAGAACATTTTGCACACACACACACACACACACACACACACACACACACACACACACACACACACACACACACACACACACACACACACACACACACACACACACACACACACACACACACACACACACACACACACACACACACACACACACACACACACACACCCTCTCTGCTGGGAACGTGGCCTCGGTTCCACCCGGGTTTGGGGGTCTCTCAGAGGCGACCTTGTCTTCGGTACCAGAAGACGTGGAGCTCTGGTTCTGTTCTGGTGTGTGAATGAGGGATTGTGGGTTCAGAGACCACAGCTGCTGGACCGGAACCCTAACCTGGACACACACTCTGCCCCCCCCCCCACCCCCCACCCCCCCACCCCCACCTCCCCCTGTACCCACATGCAGACACCTCCAGTCTATCCTCCATTAATCCAGAACCACATCCGATGCTCATATTTCCTGCCGGCTGACGCAGCGTTCGTGTAAATAAAGTAAAGTTCACACTGAGGAGAAGTGAGTTGTAGAAATGGGCAATGTTGCCTCTAAAGTCACTGGAAGGACACGAGTGGACAACTTTGTTCCCGGAGGGACAACGCGAGGTTTTATAATCTGTAGACATGTTTGATGAGAGACGGGAGACATGAAGCATCATCACAATTTGACCGCTGATCGTTTTTGGATGATTTTCTGTAAAAAATATGCAATTAGAAGATCTGCATGGGAGTGAGGCTTTAGGAGTGAGGCTTTAGGAGTGAGGCTTTAGGAGTGAGGCTTTAGGAGTGAGGCTCCTGGAGGAGTGAGGCTTTAGGAGTGAGGCTTTAGGAGTGAGGCTTTAGGAGTGAGGCTTTAGGAGTGAGGCTCCTGGAGGAGTGAGGCTTTAGGAGTGAGGCTTTAGGAGTGAGGCTTTAGGAGTGAGGCTCCTGGAGGAGTGAGGCTTTAGGAGTGAGGCTCCTGGAGGAGTGAGGCTTTAGGAGTGAGGCTTTAGGAGTGAGGCTTTAGGAGTGAGGCTCCTGGAGGAGTGAGGCTTTAGGAGTGAGGCTCCTCACTCAAGGTTCTCTATGAGAGGTGAAGGTCTTCTGGTAATCGGGGGAGGATGTGGAGAGAAAGTGGTCTCTGTGTCTTTGTTTCGGGGTTTGACTCACTTCCTTTCACTGCTAGTTGCATCTGCACACATCAGGGGGAGAGGAGGGGGGTATAATAGGGGGGGTCCGTTGAGGAGTCAATAGTGAAGTGTTTGTGGTTCAGTTCCTGTAACTCCAATGTGTGAATTGTGGTTAGATAGTTTTGTCAGTGAGTCAGAGATTAGGGTGAAAGTGCTGTTGCTTTAAATAAATTAGGTGACAGGACTTCTGAAAAATGTACTTCAGATTAAGTAAAAAGTAGGTCAGTTAAAATGTAACAAGATTAAAAGATGATTTATGATACTACTGTTAAATTAAAGAACATTGACATTAAATGCCAACTTTACACAAGTGGAACGTAAGACATTTGTTCCAATGTTTCTAAAAACAAGAGGAATATTTGTTATTTGGAGCTACACAAAATAAATTGAATTGAATTGAAAACCATGTTGGCTCAGTTTATGCATTATGATTACATTTTTGGGATCAGTCAGCGTACACAAGATGGTTATTAAGACGATCCCCTTAACATACAACCAGTCTTATACGCTTTTAACTAGAATAAATATATCATCCATCCATAAATATACAACTGCCCTCCTCAGCGTCGCCTCAGAAAATAAACAAAACTCTGGACTATTTAACAAAAATGATCCACATTAGACTTTCTGAGGATAAACACCTCCATGGCCGTTGTGTTTCCTGTTGCTGTGTTTGTTAACAGGAAGTAGACTCCTTCAGAATTCATCTTACGGATCAACAGTAGAATAAAACATCGTGGACGCGTGAACACAATCCGTCATCAGGTCAGACGCACCAGGACGAGGTGACGCTAACATCAAACCTCCGGGTAACGGCAGTCCTTCAAAAACCTGAAGCAGCTGATACGAACAATTTTACCAAAAACATCTAATAGCTGCTCAGTATGAGCCCATAATAGTGAACTA
>JACSYO010000227.1:0-10000 GCA_016806645.1 Ophiodon elongatus | reverse complement strand
AGCTGTTGGTCGTGTTACAGATCTTCTGAGTCAGAGCTGGAGACTTGGAAACAAGTAACACACACACACACACACACACACACACACACACACACACACACACACACACACGCACACACACACACACACACACACACACACAGGGACTTGAGATGAGCATCTCTGGGTTTGAGAGGCTGCAGAATGTTTTAAATTACAGGAGGTTATGAGGTTCAGTTGTACTACCGTATACTAAACAAGTAGTCGATGCTGATACTGTCTGCTGATCGATAAAGGAGCGATGACGCTACATGCCTTGAATTCCACAGATACAGCTTCGCCAAATGAATCAATTTGGTTTCTCAACACCGAAATATGTCGAACAAACGCCGTGACGACAACCTCAACAACCTGAAGGCCAGCGTGTGGCGTGAGATGCTACTGCGGCTGGTTGCTAACGTGACATCTGATTGGTGGACACAGGCTCTATTCAAGCAACACAAACTTTATGAGCAGAGGTCAGACCAGCGGTACCGCGCTTCAGACTGCAGCTCACGTTCGGTTTGTCCGTTCTGGGCTACCGTAGAAACATGGCGGACTCCGTGAAGAGGACCTGCATCCTACGCAGATGTGAAGGCCTCATTCTGAGTTAATGGAAAACACAACAATTGATCATTTCAGCTGATTATACAATAAAGAAAACATAGTTATGAATATTAAATTCCATTTCTGCTAATAGATGCTACACACTGGCCCTTTAAGAAAAGGGACATATGTATCATAAGCTAGTTGCATTGCAATTATTATTGCCAATTCCATTACTGCTTCTATTATCAATATTATTCTATTATATCCACTGCTGCTGTTATTTCTGGTAGTTATAACTTCTTCATCATGCTACTACTCTCATTATATGAATCATTGTCATATGCATTGAATGTGTTGTATCTTCATCATGCTGCTACTCTCATTATATGAATCATTATGTCATATGTATTGAATGTGTTGTAACTTCATCATGCTACTACTCTCATTATATGAATCATTATGTCATATGCATTGAATGTGTTGTAACTTCATCATGCTACTACTCTCATTATATGAATCATTATGTCATATGTATTGAATGTGTTGTAACTTCATCATGCTACTACTCTCATTATATGAATCATTATGTCACATGCATTGAATGTGTTGTAACTTCATCATGCTGCTACTCTCATTATATGAATCATTATGTCATATGCATTGAATGTGTTGTAACTTCTTGTATGTACTTGTGTTGCAGTTTTTATATTTCCTCGTGTGGAGAAAGTAAAAGGATTGTTTTTCAGGAGCAAATGTTAACAACAAAAATCTCATATCCAAACAATAAACTGTAAATAAAACCATCTTGTAGTCAAAGTGTGGATCAACATTGAAGACGAACCAAAGTTGTGTTCATAATGAGCTTTTTATTTAAAAGCACATGTAGTAGAGCTAAGTACATTTATCAGAAAAAAACAGCATTGCATCTATGTCTTTGTACAAAAAGAAACAAATGAGACAATACAAAAATACTAATATTGAATTTTAATACAATTTTGGGTGTATTTTTTTTGAATGCATATTACAAACGTAGCTATAACAATCTACAATAGTTATTCTAGATACAAAAATCTGTCAATCGATGCTTTTCAAGCAGCATTTTGTGAAGAACACAGGTCTGTAATCATAGTGGATATATCTAAACATGTTAAGAAACAATATCTTACAGAGTTAACTTTAGTGATCTATACATTATTTATATATTTATAAAAAATAAAAAAAAAGAGTGAGAACGGCTTGGTGAAATGATAGGACGGACTATACGATGAGAAAGATGTGCAACATGGCGGAGTGTGTTGTTGTTGGAGGAGATCTGAGGCTGTAAATAAAATAAAAAGGTTCTTCTGTATCTGCACAACTGTTAGTGATGATACAGATTATACACGAGTTAAAGAATACAAAATATTAGATCCACAGTTTTTATAACGTCCACCTGCTCTCGCACACACACACACACACACACACACACACACACACACACACACGGCACAGCTGACAGTGTCTCCTTTGACACACACTTCATCGAGGGGGGTCCTTTTTCACAGGGCACACACACATATGTACACACATATGTACACACATATGTACACACACACACACATTCACTTGCACAAGATGTACATGTACAAGCACATGTGTACCCACACAAGCACAGGGGTGTACAGGACACACACACACACACACACACACACACACACACACACACACACACACACACACACATACACATCCATTGCCAATGAGTGATTGGGTGGGTGAGAGCCCCTCCCTGCCAGCGGAAAGAGCCCCAAATCATCCCGTAAAAATAAATGTGCCAGCTTAGCTGTAATTCATCACCCTCTTTCCACGGTGACACCCCCTTCACTCTGCCCACCCATCCCACCCCCCATCCACCCCTCCCCCACCCACCCCCCACGAACCCCCCCCCCTCCTGTTTAGGAAGCCAAACACAGGCCCCAACACCAAGGAAGCGGCATGGCACAGCCACGCCTCTTAATGCAGGTGCTGGGAGATCTGCCTCCCTCCTTTCACAGAAAATACTAACCCCCCGCCCCCCCCCCCCTCCCCCCCCCCCCTCTTTAGTACATCTAACCCTCAAGAAATGCAACATCCCGGGTTTGGGCCGCTCTGAGAGTCAACTACAAAAAAAAAGAACAGAAAAGCTTGACGTGCTGACACGGAGACAGAAGTATTTGAGGTGGGCTTCACTTCCTGCTGCCACCGGTTCAAGGCCCGATCAGACCGAGGACGCTTCAGGGCGAGGCGGGCGCAACCAGGCGATCACATGCTAATAGAAAAGAAATGTATTCGATATGCAGACATCGAGCTCTTGCTGATACTCTGCTGTCGAATGAGGAGGAAAAACATTTTTCATCGTGATTAAAAAAACACTAATATCAATGTTTACCAGCCTCAAAACAGGAAGCAAGAGAGGAGAGCAGGAAAACAGTGGTTTTGAGGGCGGCGCCTTTCTAGAGATGCCTTTCTAGCGATGCCTTTCTAGCGACGCCTTTCTAGAGATGCCTTTCTAGCGATGCCTTTCTAGAGATGCCTTTCTAGCGACGCCTTTCTAGAGACGCCTTTCTAGAGATGCCTTTCTAGCGACGCCTTTCTAGAGACGCCTTTCTAGCGACGCCTTTCTAGAGATGCCTTTCTAGAGACGCCTTTCTAGAGACGCCTTTCTAGCGACGCCTTTCTAGCGACGCCTTTCTAGCGACGCCTTTCTAGAGACGCCTTTCTAGCGATGCCTTTCTAGCGACGCCATTCTAGAGATGCCTTTCTAGCGATCTAGAGACGCCTTTCTAGAGACGCCTTACTAGAGACGCCTTTTCTAGCGATGCCTTTCTAGCGATCTAGAGACGCCTTTCTAGAGATGCCTTTCTAGTGACGCCTTTCTAGAGACACCTTTCTAGCGATCTAGAGACGCCTTTCTAGCGATGCCTTTCTAGAGATGCCTTTCTAGCGATGCCTTTCTAGAGATGCCTTTTTAGCGATGCCTTTCTAGAGCCGTCTTTCTAGCGATGCCTTTCTAGAGACGTCTTTCTAGCGATGCCTTTCTAGAGATGCCTTTTTAGCGATGCCTTTCTAGAGATGCCTTTTTAGCGATGCCTTTCTAGAGATGCCTTTCTAGCGATGCCTTTCTAGAGATGCCTTTCTAGCGATGCCTTTCTAGAGATGCCTTTTTAGCGATGCCTTTCTAGAGCCGTCTTTCTAGCGATGCCTTTCTAGAGATGCCTTTCTAGCGATGCCTTTCTAGAGATGCCTTTCTAGAGATGCCTTTCTAGAGATGCCTTTCTAGAGACATCTTTCTAGAGACGCCTTTCTAGCGATGCCTTTCTAGAGACATCTTTCTAGCGACGCGTCTCGGTGTGATCGGCCCCTAATAGGATCCCAAAGAAGACCTACAACAATCAGTATGTGATCCTTAAAGCAGCCTGTTGCTATGGTTACTGAAGCCAATGCTATGCTAACTCGATCCCACGTGAGCGTGGAGTCTCGTTCTTTCGGAGTCTTGTCTCGTGGGCGTCGGCTCCGTCAAGTTTTCTTTCAGTTTGACGTCTCAGGCGGCAAGTGGTGATAATGGACAATAAACTTAAAAAAAACAGTGCTATAAGTTATACTTGTTCTATACTGTTAATATGTCTATGCTAGTTATTGCAGTAATATCCTTCCCATAGCTAAGGAAGTAGTTGTCCTACAGCGTTCCAAGGCCACAGAGAGTTCAGAGAGGAAGCGTCTTTTTCTTCAAAGTGTTTCACCCTTCATGTGTTCCACCTCCATCAAACCTCCACACCCTCAGCTCTGCCTGTCAAGTCCTCCAATTTCATAAAAAACAAATGTAAATTTCTTTTCCGTTTGTGCTCAAAAACGATGGGCTCAAATGTTGATTAGTAGTTAACATAATTATAGTAAATAATAGGTCTGGATAGTGAGAGTGGCCTCTGCTGTGCAAGTCTCAAATCGGACATCCGAGTCCGAAGGGAAGCGCCTCGCTGGGCGCTGCAAAATAAACAACAACAAAAACAACGAGGGAGGCGGATGCCGTGTGAGGAGCTCCAGTCTCTCGTCGCTACATTCTAGAGTCCGATGGAGGCGAGCAGCGCTGTGATTGGCTCCTCGAGTCACAGGAAGAAGTGGCACGCCTCTCTCTCTCTCTCTCTCGCTCGCTCGCTCACACCATGTTGTGGTGGTTGTTCCTCTCGATGATGTCGGACGAAGGCAGCAGCTCCTTCTTGATGGGGGAGGGCGGGGGCGTGGCCGGCTTCACCCTGGGCTTGAACAGGTCCGACACGTAGAACACCTGAGAGACGAGGGAGAGGAGAGAGGTGAGGAAACAGACACGGAGAATAGGGATGCACCCCCCCAACACACACGCCCCGAAACTGGGTTCTAAACAGGAAACAGGTTCTGAATGAGGAGAAACCCGGAGGTAACGGTTCTGCTCTCGGTTCTTCAGAAGTTACAGAGTGAGTCTCATCAGAACAACAGGCTGATGAAAGATCATCGTTTAGCTGAGAATGTATTCTAAAGATTCTGGAACTTCTTGTATTGCTGCTCAAGAAAGACCATTTGTTTACATTCAAGAATAATAAAGCCATGTGGATTATTTTCTTAATTAATTGTCTTTTTTCTCACAATATAATCATAAAGAACCGATAAGAGTATCGATAAGAGACCCGGTGTCGATAGAATCCTAATGAAGACTAGATCAAAGTGGAGGTGGTTCTGTTCTCTGTGTGTGTGTGTGTGTGTGTGTGTGTGTGTGTGTGTGTGTGTGTGTGTGTCAGGTTTTGTACTTCAGTTTTAATGCAATTGACCTACATCATTGTGATTTGCATACAGCATGTTAAACCTCTCGGTGATTTGCATTCCTAAAGGCAAATTAACCGAATACAATCAGTCTCTTCTTCAGCCTCATGATGCCGTGAAGAGAACCCCCCCCCCCCCACTCTGTGCAATACCTAAACCAGCAGGTCTGAGTAATGTGTCTGAAGGAAGTGATCTTACTGTAGCTCCCAGTAAACAGACTCATTCAGTGAACCTTCACTAATCCGTTATTAAATGAAGCCTCCCTCCTCCTCACATCACTCTGAGGTCACTTCAGCTGACGAAGGATGTGAGAGAACAAAAATTAGAGGCGGAAAGAAAATCTCTTCCTGAGATCCCGATGACATCATATGTCAAACAGGAAAATGGGCGGAGGCCGACAGGAAGTGCGGCCATGGAAACTACCGTAAGAGTGGATTACCGTTTCCACTTCCAGGGTCAGTAATGAGCAGCGAGTACAACATCACTGCAGGCGGAGCAGCTTTTCCTCCCACGCTGCCAGGGGTGAGGGGGTGGGGGGGTGATGCCGGGGGGGGTGAGGGGGGGGGCTGCCATTCAACACTAAACCTGGAGAAAGAGAGCTCCACCCTCCTAAATTTACGAGAAAAACCCCCCTGAGATTATGGAGTCATGAATTTGCGAGGAAAAATAGAGTATGTAATGTAATAGTCTGAATTTATTACTTTACTTTATCATTCACTGAGATTCTGAAGTCAAACATTTGTTGTAAAGAAAAATAGAAAGTCTCTGAGAAATGAAACATTCTTTCAGATTTTAAAGTCATAAATTTGTAAGAAGAACATCTGAAATTCTCTGAGATTAAAGCGGCACATTTTCGAGAAGAAAAAACCTGGGAAATTGAATTTAAAGAACCAGAAGGCTTCGGATCCCTCCGGATCCCTGAGCCACACACCGACTCCACGTTCACGGTGTCGTCTACAATACAAAACAATATGGATAAATATGTTAGAGTCCGAGGTCTAAACATCAGAGGCCTCTGAGTGTTGGGCTCAACACAAAGACGTCCTCTTCTACTCCAGCTTGACCTTTACTGACCATGAACCTGACCTTCACGGGCGACCTTTGACTGACGGATGACATCACGTGTATAGAAACCTCCCGTGACACACAGCTGCTTCAGAGCTTTAAAAGAGGCTCTTTGTGTGCAGAGCGTTATCACTGTATGGTGCTTTACATATGATATAATTAGAGAGGCGTGGTGGGGGGGGGGGGGGGGGGGGCGTGATCTGACGAGTCACTCTCTGAGAATAAACCCGAGCCGTCATGGGAAACTTTCTCGGGGCCCCGTTTCCCATCAGGATGCTCGGCGGACCAATGGCGGCGGGCCTTGTTGCCGTGCCAACCGACCTCCAACCTATCGCCCCCGAACCCGCCGTGGTGAAAGGCTTATCGCAGCCGCACCACTTCCTGTGCATGGTATACACACACACACACACACACACACACACACACACACACATACACACACACACACACACACACACACACACACAGATGCCGACTCTAATTTCTGTGTTCTTGAAACTGCTGTTAAAATGTCACGTCTGACACCAGAGGAGCTGAGTCACACAGGAAGTGCTCCAACTTAAAGGAACTGAGGATGTCTAAAAACCAGCACATTACTCACTAGACCCCCCCCCCCCTGTGAATTTGTTGGCACGCACATGTAACCACCTCTCAGCCGACGTGGGTTAATTAAACTCACGCACACCGATGTAGGTCGGAGGAAGCAGCTCTGAATATATCGAAACGCTTCTGAGAAAGTGTCGCACGCTCATTTTGACTCGTTGACGCGTATTGGGGCCATTGTAGGTTAAATTAAAATATATATTACAGAGCCTGGGGGTGGGGGGGGCTAACAGTCAGAACACTCTGAGATCAGAGTGGTGCATTCAAGAGGAACAAACTCACAGAGTTACGAAAAGAAAACTTTTATGAAGTCATTCTTTTTAATAAAAATGGAAATTCTCTGGGAAAATTTACGAGAGAGTTCTATTTGCAAAAGTATGCCTTTATAATCTTTTCCTGGTAAATTTGTTTGTTTTTTCCTCGTAAATTTACCACTCTTTGATTTCAGAAAATATATCATATAAAAAAGTATTTTTCTCTTAAATATTCGACTTACGTTACGTTTTCTTCCTCTGAATATTATATTAACCCCCCACCAGAGATCGTTCATTAATTTCTCCTCCTGAAATGTCTCTAACGTACCTCATGAGGACACGTTTAAGAGAAACAACTCCGAGTGTTAAATGGTGGAGTTGTACATAGAAGTACAAATGTAGACATTTGGCTGTGTGTGTGTGTGTGTGTGTGTGTGTGTGTGTGTGTGTGTGTGTGTCTCGAGTGATAAAAGAAGACTTCCTGCTTAGACACGAGGTCACTGACCCCTCAGACGCTGCTCAGAGTCTCGACACCCAGAGTGTGACAGCCTCCTCAGACCCGCCTCCTCAGACCCGCCTCCTCAGACCCGCCTCCTCAGACCCGCCTCCTCTCACGGTGACAATGAACCCACGGGGAAAATATTAAAAAGTGCAGCAGCAGCAGCTTTCTCTCTGGCAGCTGCTTCCTGCTGGGTTCGGCCTCGTGACCTTCAGGGTCACGGCGTCTGAAGGGAAGCACCAGGTAGGACAGATGGACCACTTCCTGTTGCGCCCTGACTCTCAGACGGAGTCTGGAGGGTTTCACTCGCCTACGTATTAAACTTCATCCGTCATGAAGGAGGACAAACCGAGAGGTCCGAGGCAGCGCGTTACATTATGTTACATTATGTTACATTATGTTACATTACGTGACATTATGTTACATTATGTTACATTATGTTACATTACGTTACATTATGTTACATTATGTTACATTATGTTACATTACGTGACATTATGTTACATTATGTTACATTATGTTACATTACGTTACATTATGTTACATTATGTTACATTATGTTACATTACGTGACATTATGTTACATTATGTTACATTACGTGACATTAAGTTACATTACGTTACATTACGTGACGTACGTTACATTATGTTACATTACGTGCATTGACATTATGTTACATTATGTTACATTATGTTACATTATGTTACATTACGTGACATTATGTTACATTATCGTTACATTACGTGATACGTTACATTATGTTACATTACGTTACATTATGTTACATTATGTTACATTACGTGACATTACGTGACATTATGTTACATTATGTTACATTATGTTACATTACGTGACATTATGTTACATTATGTTACATTACGTGACATTGTTACATTATGTTACATTACGTTACATTATGTTACATTATGTTACATTATGTTACATTACGTTACATTACGTTACATTATGTTACATTATGTTACATTATGTTACATTATGTTACATTACGTGACATTGTTACATTATGTTACATTATGTTACATTACGTTACATTATGTTACATTATGTTACATTATGTTACATTACGTTACATTATGTTACATTATGTTACATTACGTTACATTACGTTACATTATGTTACATTATGTTACATTATGTGACATTACGTGACATTATGTTACATTATGTTACATTACGTGACATTACGTTACATTAGTTACATTATGTTACATTATGTGACATTACGTGACATTACGTGACATTATGTTACATTATGTTACATTACGTGACATTATGTTACATTATGTTACATTATGTTACATTATGTGACATTATGTTACATTACGTGACATTATGTTACATTATGTTACATTACGTTACATTATGTTACATTATGTTACATTACGTGACATTATGTTACATTACGTTACATTATGTTACATTACGTGACATTACGTTACATTATGTTACATTATGTTACATTATGTTACATTACGTGACATTACGTTACATTATGTTACATTATGTTACATTACGTGACATTGTTACATTATGATACATTACGTTACATTATGTTACATTACGTTACATTATGTTACATTACGTGACATTGTTACATTATGTTACATTACGTTACATTATGTTACATTACGTTACATTATGTTACATTATGTTACATTATGTTACATTATGTTACATTATGTTACATTACGTTACATTATGTTACATTATGTTACATTATGTTACATTATGTTACATTACGTTACATTATGTTACATTATGTTACATTATGTTACATTACGTTACATTACGTTACATTATGTTACATTATGTTACATTATGTTACATTATGTTACATTACGTGACATTGTTACATTATGTTACATTATGTTACATTACGTTACATTATGTTACATTATGTTACATTATGTTACATTACGTTACATTATGTTACATTATGTTACATTACGTGACATTGTTACATTATGTTACATTATGTTACATTACGTGACATTGTTACATTATGTTACATTATGTTACATTACGTTACATTATGTTACATTATGTTACATTATGTTACATTATGTTACATTACGTTACATTACGTTACATTACGTTACATTACGTTACATTACGTTACATTATGTTACATTACGTTACATTATGTTACATTATGTTACATTATGTTACATTACGTGACAT
>JACSYO010000225.1:50000-85000 GCA_016806645.1 Ophiodon elongatus | reverse complement strand
GAGCCGGGGATCAAACCACCGATTGCCCTTAAGAAGAACCTCTCTTTCCCAAAATCAAAAGGCTATAGAGTGCTAAAACTCAAATGTGTGATGTCATCAAGTATAAAATGTGAAACTGCTCCATAGAGAATGTGAAAGAAGTTTCAGATGACGCTGAGCGCCCCGGGGGAATGTTCTGAGTGTATGGATATGTTTTCTGTGTCACAACCAAGAACACTACGATACAATAAAACTAATTTCCTTGTAAGAAAAGGAAGTAAACATTGTGTGGGGCCACAAAATCAGTCTCCTATTCATTGTCTCTGGAATTTAGCCTCTCTGGTTTCTGGCTCTGAGAGAGAGTAGCTCAAGTTCACATATACTGATTGAACTTTCCTCGGTAACAGGAATAACATATTGGAATTCTTAGTGGAGAAAAACTAGAACCGGACAGACTGAGGGATTTTGTCTCAGGTCCAGCAATAGGAAAAAGAAAACAGGACCATAACACCCCGTCACGTTGGACACTTTGAAAACATTTTCACGTCACAGTGGTCCAACAATATCTTGGCCGTTACATACGGGTACATAAAGCAGCCTTCTACTGTCTTTAAATGGCAGTTTGCACCACTAATAAGGACACAGTTTGGGAAACTTTTAGCAACCTGTTTTTTTTACGGTTGAAAAGTCATTTATTTTCATTACAGTATTTTAGTGCAGCTTTACATTTCATAGTGCTGGTATGTGTAATGTTTTCAAAATGAATAAACTGCTCATAAAACAGGTTGAACATGGTATCTGTTACCTCCTCTTGGTAGAGAGGGCCGGGCAACAGCATCCAAAGAGTAACACACGTCAGTGTTAAAGACACAGACCGTGTAACTGTCACCGGAAGGTCACACAGTCAAATACATACATCTCCTCTCGAGATCGAGTCAAACTTCACTTAAAGGTCATTGACTCAGCAACAAAGTTCAATACTCAGCTTTTTGAAAACCTTTTGTCTTGAACCTTTTTCTAAATTCAAACCGACTGCTTTATTATTGTATTATTGGTGTTGCAGTAGCTGCTCCTGGTGTTGAGTGTCTAGAGGAGAGTCGGACTACTTTGTGTGCTGTTGTACGTTTTCGGTGGTGGAATAGAAGTGGGGGAAAAACATTTATACCAAATAAAAGTACCCTTAAACTGTAATTAAATCCAGGACTAAATATACTTAATTACTTTCCCTCTCTGCTCATGGACACACAGGGCTGATGGTAGTTGTAGTTCAAAGAAAGTATAGCCAAGAAGAAGATGCGGCTCTATTTCTTGTCCAGCAGGTGGAGAACTGTGATCACCTGTTGAATCCCCTGAACTGCGCTGGTCTCAGGGACACAGACCAGAAGGGGGGACTACACTCAGAGTGACTACACTCTTTGCCACATGCTGAAATCACAGGACTGGTTTTAAATCAGTTTGAGGCTCACCTCGGTGTGTCTGTGACTGGAATAAGGGAAGACACTGGCCTTCTGACAAGCCAAGACTCAGGCCTATACGTTCGTTTTCCAAATGCACATTGACAACATAACCATGTCCCTTCACAAGCATGAACACACACACACACACACACACACACACACACACACACACACACACACACACACGGAAGAGGTCTTTGTTTCACTCTCTTGTTCACCGATGACAACATTTTAAATGTGCAACAGTAACACTTGCCTCGTCACCTTTTCTTTTCCCGTTCCTTCTGTGACGCTGTGCGTGTTAATCCACAAAGGACATCCCAGTGCATCGTATTTTTAGGTTGGCCATGCTGCGAAGCCCTTCCCTGCGGATTTCCACCTGAAACCTCCCCCCAACTGGTGCTCAGTCAGGTGTGTGCGAGTGCGTGCTGAAGGGTCGCACGGGGATTGGGGTGTGTGTGTGTGTATGTGTGTGTGTGTGTGTGCGGTGCTGTGCACATGCTGGCATCCAACCGGGTGTGTGTCTACAACAGCTATATGAAGTCAGTTAGAAATAATCTGCAGGGAACACGAAAACGCACGCACGCACGCACACACGCACGCACACACACACACATCTACCACAGTCGAGCTGTGTATTTGTCTCAGCATGGTACAGGCCTGGAGGACTGTGTGTGGAGGTGCATATATGAAGCATCCACACCTCTTTTTCTCAGTCAAAGACGGCTGCAGACGCTGATAACACCTGAACTTGTGTGTGCGTGTGTGTGTGTGCGTGTGTGTGTGTGTGTGTGTGTGTGTGTGTGTGTGTGTGTGTGTGTGTGTGTGTCTGCATTCTGTGTCTGAGCACACGCCTATGAATCGGGGGACACCCCTATGCCTTCAATCAAATATTTACTGTCAATATTTAGAGCCTCTCCTCCCCTCCTCACCGGGCCCCCGCCTGCTCCTTCCGCTCATTAGGTGGTGGTGTTGTGATTTGATGGTTCTCGCCGGGAGGCTCCACAAGTGCAGAACTGGTCTCAATCAGCTGTACAGAGATCGCTGAAGTGGTAATCCGTGTGAAATGAAATGTTGACAGTGTTATAGTGTTCTATGTAACAGGGAGGAATAATACCGGGGCGGTCGATAACAATAACAGGTGAGGGATATGAAGGGGGTAAAGGTGGACGTTGTGAGTGTGTATGTGTGTGTGTGTGTGTGTGTGTGTGTGTGTGTGTGTGTTACACCTGTGTGTATATCCCATTGTGTGCAGTAGTTCCCACTGTGTACGCACCAAGGTATAAGAGGAGTATAAAGGATTTGGGAGACATACTCTTGCCCACTAAGCCATATTGATTTGCTGTTTAAAAAAAAAATAAGAAAAGTTTTAATAAAAAAAGAAAACAGCTGCTTTCAAGAAACAACGTCCTGGTTGCTCTGAATAATCCACAGACCTCATCGTGGCAAGTTGGCAATGGACCTACTGTATAATAAAGAAATAGTCCCAATGAAACTGCTCAAGGACTATAGGCATTGCTGAGTTTGTAAAATGTCCATTTTTCTAGCACTTCAAGGAGCACAAACAAAATTCTGTTTACCTTGGATTTACAATGCCGGTCGTTGGTGAGAATGTCTTTTATGTACAGGTTTCTATACATTTCTGATTGTGATTGAATACAAGCAGTTAGCTTGAAGGCCACCCATCTCTCTGGCATATGGCAGCTATCCTCAGAGTAATAAAAAACTGTGGCCCTTCAGTCATCGGTGGACATTCTAGCTGCTTCTTCTTTTTTTTTTTATATGTCAGGGGATAAAGAATCCCCTCCCTCCCCGGTAAATCTTTTCTGACCTTTTTGCAGCCACTGCCTTGTATCCATATGATTATCTGTTCTTCCTCCACCACCTCGCCTGTATTTGAGCAGTAAACTTGAGCATCACCGTGACTCGTCTACTCAGCCTGACTCATTGATCCTTGATCTCACTGATTGTGCGGGTTAGAATCTATAAGGCCCAGCCCACGGCTCTGAAATACATCCGTAGCCCTGCAGCGCTGGGTGTTGATAAATCCATGGCGCTGTTTGTGGTGCTGAAGTGGCAGACGGGTTTGTAGTCGAGACTTTTTCCCGCCCTTTTGTCAGTTTCTTCTTGGATCTATAACATTCTTTATACGATAGCTCAACCAAAAGAGTCGTTCATGAGGCAGAACCGTCCCTCCATTACACACCTGCTACGCCTACTGCTTATTTCCTGTTGCACATCACACAACCATGTCATTGAATATGTGAATATTTCACATAAAAAATAAAAAAGGAAAAACCCTCTACAGAATTATTACCATCTTTAGACCCTCCCCTTAAGGTGAGAAAAACTACAACAGAAAGACTGTTGATAGAACTTGTTTAACCGTGTACCCATATATACATATATATCTTTATAGAACAACAATATAGTCACCAATGAACACATGATCTTCACATTTCATATTTTCAAGAAGAAAAAAAAATCTGTATGAAGAACAGATCAAATTTGGTACTCCTAAAATGGCAATTTGTGGACTTGGTTTAAGAGGGACCCCTTAGAGATCCGAAAGGGTGTTGCAGACCAAAGACCAATCATGTTGAGGAGCAGAGCATGACCAAAACATATGGGTCATATCTGACTGAGTGATGTAAAACCTTCAATTGAATTAGTGAAATGCTGCCACACGATGAGGTGACCCGTTTTAACGCTCCCTTCCGACAGCCATCTGTCAACTCCATATGCAATTCATCTCACAATGCCATTGAGTTGAACGAGGCTCTCCTATCTGAGAATGAAGGATATTTTCCCAAGCGAGGTGAGGTAGAAGAGAAGGAAATGAGGGAAATTGTTTTTGTATCGAATGACATACTTGAACATAACCTAAAAATATTGCTTTCGGTGTCGACCATCAAAGCTGGGAAATGTGTCAAAGTTTTGTTGAACTACATCTTTCTGCTTCGAAAAAGTAGAGTCACGGGTTGATGGAGTAAATGGTTGATTGTTGCTGATGCGGTGCTAATACAGAGGACACATTACATTTGTAGTTTTTCTTCAAGTAGAAAGTACGACAGGGTTGGAGGTGTAACATGATGGTTTCACGGGAAGCAATACAAACACTAACGCTGGCAGTGAGGGAAGGACATTCTTGAGCCTCCTTCCTCTTTCTGATTTACTCTACAATCCCTTCCGTGTACCCTGGTGTACAAGTACCTGTTTGGGAATCACTGCACACCACTCGGACGACTATAACTGAACTAAAGCTTTATTTCGGGATATTTTGTGACACAGGAGGAATCAAACATCCCTTTTTTTTCCCACCACTGTGAGACATTAGTGCTCAGAACAACATACTCAAAATGAAATGTAAGTGTTTTACATTGCAGATCCAAAATTGCTGTTACTATATATCGGAGTATTTCAGTAGCAACCCTGTTATCTGTGTCCTCCAAAAAACCTGCAAAGCCAAAACCTCACACTTTGAACCACACTTTTTTATTTTATTTTTGGTGGCAACAGTTGTCTAAATGATCAGATGTCCCCGTGTGTGTGTGCGTGCCCGTGTTCGTGCCCATGTGTGTGTGTGTGTGTCCCTGTGCGTGCCCGTGTGCGTGCCCGTGCCCATGTGTGTGCGTGCCCGTGTGCGTGCCCATGTGTGTGTGTGTGTGCCCGTGTGCCCCGTGTGTGTCCCCGTGCCCGTGTGTGTGCCCGTGTGTGTGCCCGTGTGTGTGCCCGTGTGTGTGCCCGTGTGTGTGCCCGTGTGTGTGCCTGTGTGTGTGTGCGTGCCCGTGTGTGTGTGCGTGCCCGTGTGTGTGTGCGTGCCCGTGCCCCCCTGTGTGTGTCCCCCCTGTGCGTGCCCATGTGCGTGCCCATGTGCGTGCCCGTGTGTGTGCCTGTGTGCGTTAAGGGGCCGCTCCGAGAAGGCGAGCGCTGCAACAGGAAACACTTAGGATTGTGGCCTTTTCTGGATTACATTGGTTGCGCTGTTGCCAAGACAACAGCAATTAGAAAAGAATTGGTTACCAAGCAGAGAGTGGTTATGTTTCCGTAGCAACCAAGGTCAAGGAGAAGGCTCTGGGTTTACCTGATTCTTAAGAATAAGACAGCGATGACATATTTGTTATTGCACTAAGTACTGGGAGCCACTGGGTTCATGTGCTGGTATATTATCTGGGTTTGTGTTGAAGACTCCAGCAGGGACTTTAACTCCAGCGTGCCCCGCTTCCTGGTTGGCTTTTAAACATCTGGGAGGAAATTGAATAGCTGATGATTATTTACTTTAGACATAAGGCTTACATTTAGTGCAGAAAACTGAAAATATATGATCCCTGTAGCAGCGTTGGATTGTGTACAAATATCAATGTGTCTTGAAGCAACAACAAAAAACTGACCCTTGAACACAAGAGGGGACGCACTCTCACACATTCCCCAAAGGCAAGCCGTCAGCCCGAGAGGAGGACGACAGACAGACACGTACGTATAGGAGCTGTCTGTCTGTCTGTCTGTGCTTCCTGTAATGAGTTGATTTATCACAGCACGCTGCCACACACAGGCTTACATAAACACGCCATAATGACAATGACATAACGCGGCCTCCTTAAGCCTCGATCTGCGAGGTAGTATTTACTTTGCTTGTGCAAAAACTAAGCGGCTGCATCATACAGCCCCGAAGCATCGATCCCCCGACTTCTCCGCCTCCTCCCCCAATTGTTTCATCTCTCCATCCGTAAACACCTTCTTCCAACTCTCTCTCTGACTCTCACTCACTCACTCACTCTCACACACACACACACACTCACACACACACACACACACACACACACACACACACACACACACACACACACACACACACACACACACACACACACACACACACACACACACACACACACACACACACACACACACACACACACACACAGTAACCAGAGGCTATGAGAACACTTAATCCCTCAGCACCTGGTCTCCATACCACCATGACCTCTTGCAGCTGCCCGGGTGTGCGCGTTTCGCCTTTTTTTATTTTATTTTTCTTTTCAAAACCACCGACCTCGCATTCAGGAGTGGGGAGTGTTTTTAGTCCATTTGCATATCTGCAGATTATCTGCGTGTGTTTTTATTAACACATTTGAGCGAAACAGATGTCCCCCGAGCCTCGGTCCACAACACAGATGGACCCCTGATATAAAATAGGACGCTATATGTTGCGGGAGAACAGACTGCAGGGATCAGTATTCAAATTAAATATGACGACACTTGCACTGCGTCTTGTCTGCTCTTCCGTATGTGTTGCAGCTTCGTGCTAGCCTCGATTCAGGTTCATTATGAGGCTCCAGTAAGATATGCAGCGACATGTTGAGAACTACTGCTCGTTAGGAAATAGATTATTAGATAGGTTACAGGCGATGTATGGTGGGGGGAAAGCATCTGCCGTACGACAGCACGCGATTTCATCCATTCAACAACGTTTGCACCCGTTTTTCATACTCCAATGCTTTCCCACTCACGTCTACAAAAATTAAATAAATAAATAAATAAATAAATAAAAAGGTCACAAACACAGTACTCTACTTGTTGCCACGCCAAGCTTTACCTGGTCTAGTATTAAAGTACTCTCATGAGAGCTGAAAATAAAAGTGTACAACTAACTGCATACACTAAAATGCAATAAAAAACATCTACCTTCTACTTTCTGTACAGCAAAAAAAAAAGAAATGAACTTAGAGCAAAACTTTGACAATTTTATTGGCATAAAATATATATACAAGTGGTAGTATGTAAAAACGTGTAAAAGCAATATAATATAAAAATGACCTCTTTCCCCATCCATGTGAGAAAAAGGAAAGTTTGCTGGACGGCTGGTCATGGACCAACTGGACAAGCAATTCTGATATGAATGTGCAGCTTTTCGGTGCACGGTAGGAGAAAAAAAAGAAAACACCTTTCGTTCCATCTAAGAGGTCCGGCTACCTGCGGCTTCCCACCTCCGTCGCACATCAATCACTCGCTCTACATCTCCATTTACACTTATTCCAGGCTCTCCTCCCGACAGGTCCCTCTTTGTTCTGCGGAGGGAAGGGGGGGGGGGGAGGAGGCGAAGCGGCGCGAACGAAAAGGAGAAAGGCAGAATTGCTGCCTTCTCGTGGAGGGGGAGGAGTGGCGGAAGTGGAGTGACCACTGTGTGATGGAGGGGGAAAGAGGCGAGGAACAGTGGTTTCCCATCAGGAGGAGAACGCAGGGAGAGGACCGCTGATTTTTCTCTGGAGGAGGCGGAGATGGGCGACTAACGGAACGACTGTTTTGTGCCTCCCGATGGAGGACTCGGTTTGCTGTATTGCCACCAGCGGCTGCTAACAGAAGCCCACCGCCCCTGCAATTTCATTTCCAAGTGCGAGTTTACCGTGTGTGTGTGTGTGTGACGTTTGTCTGCACACGAACACACGCGAACACACGCTCCTCACGCACAGACGTGCCTCATGTGGAAGTTGACCACGTACTCAGCGTTGGTGCGCTGCACAGAGATGGCGAAGGGCTCGAAGGGGTGGAAGGTGAAGGCGACCAGGCGCCGCACGGCGTGATTCACCGGCCGTCCCAGCAGGCCGGCCTGGATCTTGAACTTGAGCAGGCCGGAGTCCCGAGCGTAAAACCTGGTGGGAGATGGAGAGAAAACAGGGTCCGTTAAATCCTTCACTTAGTCCGGTCTACAGGAGGAAAGGCCAACACGTGGTAGCGCTCACGTGGTAGCGCACACGTGGTAGCGCACACGTGGTAGGGCACACGTGGTAGGGCACACGTGGTAGGGCACACGTGGTAGCGCACACGTGGTAGCGCACACGTGGTAGCGCACACGTGGTAGGGCACACGTGGTAGCGCACACGTGGTAGCGCACACGTGGTAGCGCACACGTGGTAGCGCTCACGTGGTAGCGCACACGTGGTAGCGCTCAGATATAAACTTGAGATAATGAGATAAGAAGTCTCCAACAAAAACTGACGCATGTAAACATGTGCCGTAATCTAAAGCCATCTGTCATATCAAAACACACTGGGATGTCTGGCAGACATATTTTGTTTAAGCTGAACACAAAGATCATGATAAACAACAACAGGAGAATATAAAACACACTTCATTCTCAACTGTATCACACAGCTGACACTTCCTGTCCACCTCCGGAACGGAATGGAAGGGTCCGGTTCCCACAGCCAAAAGGCAGGATGCCAGATCTTAACCGAGCACAAATAAACCTCTGAGCTCTGATCGGAGCGGCTGAACGCTGCCACTACTAATTATTGTGTTTTTAACATTACAGATCAATGTGAACATTATTTTAGATCAATCGCTTATTCGGTTATATGAACATTGCGTAAAAATATATATTCCTGAACACCACAAATTGGTTATATATTATATATTATATTAATTATATATTTGTTTAAAAGAGGGGGGCGTTTGAGCTCCGTATTCGACTCAAAAACAGAACTTCCTTGTTCTCTTCGCTTGTATTGCAAACCAGCTACGTTTTCGTGAAAAATGGCATCCCAAAATAAGAGTGCGGCAGGATGTTACGGACGTGGATGTTTTACACAGTGTTTTTGTCTGAGCCGGAGTACGCAGGAGGACGTGGCCGGTGGGCACCCTTCCGGGTGTCAGAAGCTTGTGCTCAATGCATCCTGGTATATGTAGGCAGTGCCGGCAGAGCTCCACGCCGAGGACAACGTGTTACTTCAATGGTATGGCTTCAACTGTTGCCATGGTAATCAACGTCCAATTAAGTATTCGAATGCATCTGCTGTTTCATTTATTTTTCTAGCGATGCATTACCCCCAAAAAAAATCTAAAATAGCCAATGAAATACAGAATAGGTATCTCACTAGGGGTGGAGGCTATAAAAAGGTATGGTAAGAACACCGGGCATGAATTTGCCCTACGGTATGAATTTTGACTCCAGCGTGTGGACCGGTAGAGCCCAGAGATGCAGAGTTACACGTCACAGACGTACAGTAGTTTGAAGATGTTGTTTTTATGAGCCATTTAACACAAGCTCTGAGCAGCCTATTATAGATAATACTGATGCCAAGATTTATTTTAATCAAAGCAACTATTCAAATAAAACACTACAGTTATGCATTTCCTTTTCATTTGGATTACGTGTTTTCTGCAAATAAACTATCGATGACAATAACCAAGTAAAAAGATAACATTTAGAATTTTTGGGAGGTTTACATTGACTTCGGGGTGGTTGAAATGATGCCATGCAATTGCCAGACCAGTGCTTTACCCCTTCAGAAGCATCTATATTGACAGAGTGTGTGTGTGTGTGTGTGTGTGTGTGTGTGTGTGTGTGTGTGTGTGTGTGTGTGTGTGTGTTGGCCTTGCCACAGGGTCCGTACCTGATGGGGTGATCTCCGCAGGTCTTGGGCCTCTCCATTACCGACACCCACTTGTCATCGTAACTGAAGAGGGAGAGGTCGAGGTAAGGACTGCTGCTGTAGGACTGGGCGCTGATGGGCAGCTGACCCAGCAGCCGACGCACCGCCTCGGTGTGCCCGCCGTATTTGGCGTTCACTATGGTGTCCTTGAATCTGAGGCACAGGGAAACAGGAGGGGGGGTGGGGGGGGGGGGGGGCACAGCGACATTAATCAGCAACAGGAATCTTCATGAGTGAGTGAGCAGCGTCTTTCGGTACTGTGGCCGGGATGGAAAACTATCCACAAAAGTGCCTCTGTGATCCTAAAGTGGTACTCCTCTTGGTTTGGTGTGAGGATCGGAAGAGGAGCGATCTGCCTCGTTTCCACTGCGGTTCTGCTTCGGAGAGAACCTTTGTGTTTATTCCGAGCAATTTCTTTCAAACATACCTGACTAAATTATAGTTCCAGGTCTCACTACACACGACCAACACTCAGTCGTGGTTTTTAGTCCCTCCTCTCGCCGTGTTTTGTGCTGCACACTTGCAGCCCTGCAGGTCTCTGAGCATGGGTAGGGGCCATGTAATACCCACTGAACTGGGCTCGTGCTAGCCAGCTGTAAATGCTACAAATCTGGTTTGCTGAATGTCCCTGCCAGTGCATTCAATTTCTCCTCTCCTTCTTCCCGACATCAGTTCTCACCACTCTAAAATCCAATTCTAAAGCCCTTTGCGTCACTCAAACTACACGTTATCGTCCCCTGCCTCACACCCCTCCCCCCCGTCTCCTTCACCTTCCACAGAGGATTTTGTCACCTACACTGGCGAGTCGAACCACCAAATTCAATCACGGCTCCCCCAGCCACGCCGACTGTCTTAAAGTCTCTCTTCTATATCTAGATTAAGTCCTAAAACTTCCCCCTCCTCCAGGCAATCACCGCTGATCCGCTTCCCTTCCTAACCGCCTTCTTCAAATCCTCCCTGACATTTGGCTGCACTCCATCAGGTTCAGTTCTTTTTTTCCCTTTCATTCAGAAAAGACCCCTCGGACCCAGCCGTTTGCCAGCACAGTTACGTTCAAACTAAAATACATACAGAAATATATTTGCCATTTGAATTCAATAATCTAATATCCGGCCGCACACGCGGCATTTCTCCTCTCAATACCTTCTCTGGACCTGCCGGGCGTAGTTGTTGGAGGAAGCGGAGCAGGGGAACTGGACGGCCTGGCTGTGCAGTGTGGCGTTTCGGAACAGGTCGCAGAAATTCTCGAAAAGCTCCAGCAGCTGGTCGGAGGTGTTCTCAAAGACGGCCAGCACCTCTGTGGACACCATGTTGTACACAACGAAGAACGACGGCTGTGGTGGGAAAGGGAGAGGGTGAAGATTCGAAGGAAAAGATGACACGATCCACCCTGATGAAACACCAAGGATGGCCAGGAAAGGTGAGATGGTTGTTATAGTGTCACAGAACATTTCAGGCTTTGGCTGCTATGTATGTTTGTGAGGAATGAGATTATTTATTTATGCTTCATTGGCGAGACAGAAACAGCTGATCTGCAAGGAACTTAGAGGGCGGAGATTTCCTGTAAATAAAAACATGCATGAACTAGATCTATTCGTTACTACATTTTGTTTGCCGCTATGAATGAGTAACAGGACTGAAGAGAATCTGTCAGATAAACTTCTCCTTGGAGACCTGAAAGAGGAATCCCTGCAATGCAGCACAACAACAAGAGACACGAGAGAAGCAGGGGAGAGTAACAAGGAGAACACTGGGAGGAATTCAGAGATATATAGATATAGATCTATATATATATATATATCTATAGATCTATATCTATATCTATCTATCTATCTATCTATCTATATATATATATATATATATATATATATATATATATATATATATATATATATATATATATGTGTGTGTGTGTGTGTTATTACCTGCGAGGGGTCGGTGACTCTGAGTGTGACCACGTCCTCGCTGGTGTATTTAATGAAGAGGTGATGCTCGTCCAACAGCTGCATCTTCCACATCCTCAACCTCCTCAGCTGATCAAAAAACTGGAAGAATCTGAGGACAAAACCAAGAGCAGGGAGAACAACACCAAATGAGCATCGAACATTAGTACATTATGGACATGATAATGTACACACACACACACAGACACACACACAGACACACACACACACACACACACCCTGACAAAAGTCTTGTCGCTTGGGTACAAGTTGACCTTAAGTGCCCCTCAAATATATTTGTAATACATTTTTTTTTTTTACAAGAAATGGCTAATTTCAATCCCAACAGCTTTTGAAATAATGTTTTGGTGCCAAACGAAACTGCTGAAAAGCATTCTAACGTTCACAGCTTGGTAAAGCCCACTGAGTCAGTTTTTGCAAAGACAAAAGTCGCCTTGTCATATGATGCACCCAATCCTAGATTACAGCCTCACCTATGATCAATAATTGATCAATCAATTAGTGGGTGTGTATAAAAAGAACCCCAGCACACCAGATCTTCACATCAACTGCAACTTGACCTCTGACAACATGCCTAAGATTCACCCTGAGACCAAAGCGTTGATTATCAAGAGGCTGAAGACCAGAGCCACTGCTGAGGTGGCTGACACCTTCAATGTGTCTCAGCGTCAAGTACAAAGAATAAGAAAAAGATTTGAAGAGACTGGAGATGTTTTTGACAAGCCCAGGTCCGGCAGACCCCGCAAGACAACTGCTCGGGAGGACAGTTTGTTGGCTCGAAAATCCAAGGCCAGCCCCTTTTCCACTGCAGCAGAGCTCCACCAGGCCTGGTCACCTCAAGTCCCCATGTCAACCACGACAGTTTGTAGAATTCTGTCTCAAAATGGCCTCCATGGTCGAATCAGTGCCCAGAAACCAGCACTAAACAAAAGGCAAATTCAAGGCCCACAGCCTGCTGACAGGATGGACGCTGGAAAAGTGGCAGAAGGTGGATTTCTCAGATGAATCTTCGGTTGAATTACATCACAGCCGCCGCAAATATTGCAGGAGACCTACTGGAGCCCGCATGGATCCGAGATTCACCCAGAAAACAGTTAAGTTTGGTGGTGGAAAAATCATGGTCTGGGGTTACATCCAGTATGGGGGTGTGCGAGAGATTTGCAGGGTGGAAGGCAATATCAATAGCCTAAAATATCAAGAAGTATTAGCTACCTCTTACATTCCCAACCATAAAAGGGGTCAAATTTTGTAGCAGGATGGTGCTCCATCGCATACTTCCATCTCTACATCAAAGTTCCTCAAGGCGAAGAAGATCCAGGTGCTCCAGGACTGGCCAGCCCAGTCACCAGACATGAACATCACTGAGCATGTCTGGGGTCGAAGGAAAGAGGAAGCATGGAAGATGAAACCAAAGAATCTTGATGAACTCTGGGAGGCATTTAAGACTGCTTTCTTTGCTATTCCTGAGGACTTCATCAATAAATTGTATGAATCATTGTCAAACCGCATGGATGCAGTCCTTCAAGCTCATGGAAGTCATACAAGATATTAAATATGGATCTCACAGCACCACTACTTAATTCACTGATGTTATGCAACATATTTTTGTATTTGAAGTAAATTATTTGTTCAATTTTCACATTACTCTCTGTAGGCGACAAAACGTGCCAAAATCTGACCTTTCTGTGTTTATTAAATGATCAATCTTTCTTCAGTGAAGCAAATTTATTTTAGTATATTAAACATAATTTGGGAGGGTTTTAGCTTTCATATGAGCCATTTCTAAAACCAATGGATTAATTAAAAGTCAGGTTATAAGCTGTTGTTTCTACAAAATGCATGCATATGCGCATATATATATATATATATATATATATATATATATATATATATATACACACACACACACACATACACATATACACACACACACATATATATACACACACATATATACATACATGACCGCTCTCTCCAAAATAGACGCTCTGCTGAGTGTTTGATGGCTATTTATTACTGCGTTAGAACATAACTACCATGAAATTATCAGTATATATATATATATATATATACATACACACACATACATATATATATATATATATATATATATATCACATACATATACATACATATACACATACATACATATATATATATATATATATATATATACACATACATATACATACATATACACATACATACATATATATATATATATATATATATACACATACATATACATATATATACATATATATATATATATATATATATATATATACACATACATACATATATATATATATATATATACACATACATACATATACATATATATATATATATATATATATATATATATATATATATATATATATATATATATATATATATATATATATATATATATACACTGATAATTTCATGGTAGTTATGTTCTAACGCAGTAATAAATAGCCATCAAACACTCAGCAGAGCGTCTATTTTGGAGAGAGCGGTCAGTCTCCTTTTCCTGCTCTGCGATTCCCCTTTTCATTTGTTCATTACATCCAACTCAAACATCAGTCACGCAACAGCAAAGACAAACAACGACCCAATGACTGCGTTCTTGTTTCAATTGTTCGCGTAATTCTTTCTCTCTGGTTTAACTGAATAATGGCTGAATTAAATCATCTAATCCACAAACTTTAACAAACTAGCGAAAGAAAAAGGTTGCTTTGCAATGCTGCCGCTGTGCCCTCTTCTTCAGATATACACTGACAAGGCAATGCAGCTCACACACATTAAAGCCTGTCAGACACAATAAACTAGGATTTATAAGTGAAGTCTCAATAATAACCACATGGCTTCTACTGTGGCTAATGGGTGAAGAAGATCAACAAGTAAGAGGGAAACTAATAGATGGATTAAAGTAAGTGACCATTTTTTTTTATGTCCATTGAGAGAATGTGAATAATGTTGTCTACCTCCTCTTAGCGGTGGCGCTGCCGTCCTGCTCGGCCCTCCTCCAGAGGTAGACCAGCAGCCTGTGCTTGAGGGAGTTGATGGTTTTGTCAGTGTAGAGGCGGGGGAAGCCCGGCTGGCTCTCGGCCTGGGCCTCGGTGTAAACTGCAGAGAGAGTCAGGAGGTCGTCCTCGTAACAGAACCGCCCAATCGTCCTTACATCTAGAAATGTTCCCTCTGGAGTGACCTGAGAGGGGATGAGGAAAATGGAGAAATGAGTGAGGAAATAAAATCACACACACACACACACACACACACACACACACACACACACACACACACACACACACACACACACACACACACACACACACACACACACACACACACACACACACACACACACACACACACACACACACACACACAGGGCCCCGCCCACAGCTATGAGCGAGGAGCAAAACGCGCTGTCAGAGTATTTGTTTACGTTTTTTAACAGATTTATCTGCATGTCAGAGTTTTAAAGAGAGAGAGAAATTCTCTCGAGACAGCAACAAGGCCAGAAAGATTACAGAGAGGGTATGTTATTTTATACTTTGATAAAAAAAAAAAACATTAAGGACCATCTTGGATGCAGGCTTTTTTTTTTTATCTGCAATGCAATGCAGATCCATTCCATTGTCAATCACATCCATTTGATTGCGTTCCATAACTTAAATGTACTTGAATTTTGCACTGTGCAGCTATATTATTTAGGAAAATACAAGTATCGGATCAGGACCCGATACAGCAGCAAAAGAAAAACTTGATTGGGACGTCCCTAGCTTTAGGTTTGTTAAATGTCTGCCTACAACCAAATTATTAACGCCTCAGAAAGTGCTCTCCCCTTTATGGACGTCAAAACACCCCCTTTAACATCACTCACTGGCGTGCCGCCAGAAGTGCGACATGCGTCAAAGATTTACATTTAAAAATGGTAAATGCGCTCACCTGAAACACGTGTATGGTCTGCTGCTGGACCGACAGCACAGCCAGGATGTTCCTGTAGAGGTAGAGGCCCTGGTTGTGGGACAGGATGATCTTGTCACACTTGAAGGACCGGGTGTCACACAGCCTGCCAGTGTGGAGGTCGATAATGTGGAGGGAGTAGTCTTCCAGGGGAGACCGAGGGTTGGGAGTCACCGATTCGTTGTTGCGGTACACCTGGTAGGGGAGGAGATCGGGATGAAAGTGGCGGTCTGAGCCAAAATACGGAAGCAAATTTGTAGTTTTAACTATTATATTGTCTTGTACAATTTCCTTGTACTTTTGCACTAATTGTGGCGGCATTCCTACCTCAAAGAAGTAAGGCGGCGGCTCCTCGGGGACGTACACAGCCGACCCGACAATGACATAGCGGCAGTCATCTGTGAAGAGGCTGCACTCCCGGTTGAGGTGTTCCCCGTTCGAGGCCACGTTAGTGACGTGGAGCAAGGAGAAGAAACGCTCAAACAGGCGGCCTCGGATGTTAAGGGACCGCTGGTCATTGGCCGTGAGAAGAGTCTCTCCCTCTTGGCCTCGCAGCAGGTCCTGAGCCGCTTGGCAGCCTTGATATTCGTATATCTGGAGGAGGAACATTGGGATCGGGGTTTACTTTCCTCACATCTTTGCCTTTGAGTATATTGGGTAGTTTGATGGACCAAGTCGGTTCCAGTCTGGCCAAGTTCCTTTTTGAACAGTTAATAAATCAACACAATCTGTGGTTTTAAAAGGAGTCTAGCGCCAATGTTGAGAGGGAAAAGCGGATCTTACCTCCAGAGAAGTCTGGTCAGAAGAGAAGGCGATAAAACAGCGTCCATCTGGCGAGAACTTCCTGAGGAAGCAGGGCGGCTTCTCCACGTTGACCACAGTGAAGTTGGGGAAAAGGTTCTGATGGAAGCACCGCACCCGGTACCAGTGAGCTCCGGGTCGGCCCGAATAGATCCTGCGCCTCTCAAGGCGGTAGACCACGTTTTGATTTTGGATCCGTCTGGGCTTCAGGGTTGGGGTGTCTTCGTCCATCGCTGCGATTAGAGAACGATCTCAGACCCCCTCCTCTGGAAGGTCGTTCATCACAAGCGCGGCCCTGTTACCTGGGTTTTCTGCAGAAAGCGAGAGGAGACAGAGAACACACGTTATCGGTATGCTGCTTTTTTGTACACCTGAAACTGTTACTGGTGATCCGAAATCTCGTAGATTTCCGTGTTTTTTGGGGGGGTTTTGGGCTGGTGAGTGAAACAAATCTAGCAGCCACTTGCTAATTCCCAAACTACTCGATCATACATTCCCCACAATGCAACGTAACAGCAGCTGTCGTTAAAACTCCGCTTGTGTCACTCCAGACGGAGATACATCACCCTGAGGATCTCCTCGGACTTTAAATAGCTCCTCAAGACAATAAAAGTAGCAACGTGACGAATACACCTACCTTCTCGGGAGCTGCGTGTGGGTACAAAGGAACATGAAAACACAAACACCCACGTACAGAGTCGCTCCCCAGCCGAGACTGGAGGACCATCTCGTCTCACGTTAAGTCTGCTGTGAGCCTGGTCCGTGACGTGGGTCACCGGGGCTCGACAATAACGAGCAGCTAACTGCTACCGCTAATAAGACACCGGACGTTTGACACAGCCAGCAGTTACTTACTCGTTGTTTTTAACAATCCAACCGGGAAGCTCTCCGGGTCCTCCAACTTCAGCTGTTAGCATGAGCAGTTAAGTTTTGGCTGACGACAAGTTACCGCTCGCGCCCGGGTCGTTAACGTCTACCTCCCGTTGGAGGGACACGTCCTTCATTTAACGGTAGGTCGCACAGCGCAGGAGTAACCGTGACCCGTTTCTCTTAATGTCCAACTGCCTGGAGCATTTATGTGTCTAAGAGCCGCTGTGTTTGTTGTGGCTGAGCCTGGAAGGAAACGAAGAAGAAGAAGAAGAAGAAGAAGAGGAGGAGGAGGATAGCAGGAATCAAGAGGAGCTCATAGCTGTTTTTAAACAGCGCCACTACATCCTCCTCAGGTGACACATGGTATTGCACCCTCTAGCAGTTGAACTAAATAATGGGATGGATTTTGGGACACAGGCTGAAAAAGGGAACAAAAACACACTCAGTGATAATGTGCAGTGCTACGATTGAGCCGACGTATTCATGGCATCTAGATAAATAATGGTTACAGTGCAGCACAACGCAATGCTTATGTTAGATGGAGTACATAGACAAATTAAATCTTAATTATATTGACATTGGTTGGAGATAACGGGAGAACAAGCTCCCTTACATGCAAACAGTTGCATAGTATTCTACCACACATGCTTGTGAGACAAGCTTAAAACTAACATGCTATGGATATATTTACTGAGCATTTTACTGGGTGCAATTCTGAGTAAGTATGACCGCGGGGGATTGCATTAAGCGGTATGACCTTGTGTTGTGGCCCCACATGGGTCAGACATTCACCGAAGGGCCAATTCACTGATCAGTGGTGGGTTCGCGGCCGAGGAGCGGCAAGTGTTCCGGAAAAACCTTTGAACTTGACCGTATAATGGCCTGGACTGAACAGGCAGAGCAAACCAGAAGCCCCTTTGGCCACCGTGCCGACAAGTGTGTATACAACTGCCTTCTTTGTTTAGCCTGTTTCGTGTAATTGATTTGTTTATCACAGCGTGTAGCATAAGTGAACCCGCGGTGACCTGCGTTTTGTGACCCCCCCCCTGCCCTCCCTTACCCCCATAATGACAGATAATTAAATTATGATTATCCTCTTTCTTATGAGCCGCGTTCTTGCGGACGGAGAACAGCATTATGCAAAGAAAGGGAGAAATGTTCGCAGTACGCTGGTCTTGGAAGACTGCTAATGGTTCTTTGTGCAATTATCCCTGACCAAAGAGTCTCGTTTTAAATGTTGTAATTTCCCATAAAAGCACAAGCAGTGGGCATAAAAGGCCAGTTTGAAAAGAAAAATGAAGAAATGAATGAAGGGAAAGATGTGAAATTATCCACTTTAAAATCTAATGGCATTTTCCTTTTCAACTATACCTGATTAAGCCAGCGCTTCAAGATGTGTGTGTGTGTGTGTGTGTGTGTGTGTGTGTGTGTGTGTGTGTGTGTGTGTGTGTGTGTGTGTGTGTCTCAAAAAGTGGTGGTGTTTGCGTGCCACAACAATGAGCCGCACAGGAGTATTTCAAAAATAGAAAAGACGCACTATACATCCTCTGGTTGCTCTTCTGCTATTTTCTAAGAAATCACTACACAGGACCCTCACCTCAGCTTTTAGCATTAGCCCGTGAAGTAGAGACCGGATGGAGAGACTGATGCTTTTTATGCTTTTCTTTTTTTTGTCAGAAGACACACAGTGCTTATTAAAGATTTTCTTTTTTTCATGCTTCCGCGCCTTTTTGCAGCCCAAAGTGGACACAGTGCCCCCCCGCCTCCCCTCGCATCTTTTTGGTGAAATAATCTTAGCTGTGAGCTTTTGGAACTATTGCCCTGCAAACCACAAAATGGAGTTACTTGAAAACTTCAAATTGTCCCTCTTTCTGCAGTCAGTGTGGAGAAATGAGGGGCGGTAGGGAAATGCTCACGTGTGCAGTGCTGCAAGCACGTCAGAAGAAGAAGAAGAAGAACAAGAAGAAGAAGAAGAAGAGTAGGGCTCTCTGTTTTGGAACAGTCAATAATGGAGCTGAACAGAGTGCAACAATTGCCGTTATTATCATTATCATTATAACAAACGGAAATATCTAAAAGAGCATTTGCATTAAAGGACATCTGGATGAAAAGTATAGAGCAAATTCATTGACTTGATCAAACCTCTATATAAAAAAAGGCATTTAGAAAAGGTTACTCAAAGCATGGGGAGCAAATACAAATACATAGTTTTACCATTTCCTCCATCGTTTTTTTTTTTTTTACTCAGACAGTTGTGTTTGGCATTTAACAAAAGCTTTTAACTTTTCGATCCAGCCTAATTTCAGAGCACAATAGGACATTTTAACACTGTAACTTTTCAATTCTTATTCAGCTGAACTTTCCGCGTCTTTTGTGGCAGTGAATGATTTCTGCTTTTTTTTTTTTGCCTGAGAAATTACAGTGATCACAAATGCATTATGCCAGGCCAGTTGGTCGCAGTCTTCTCAACTGCCGACATTTTTTATTTTTATAAATGCATCAGACTGTGGGAGACGAGTGAGAGGAGGATGCAGCTAAAGGCTACACTTATCTCCTGCCTCCTGCATGGGTGGGCTTTTATACGGGATCTATACAGGGGGACAGGTACAGGGGCCCAAAGGCTCAGGGGCCCAGAGCTGGACCCTTCTGATGTTAGGAGCTCTAAATGCAGCAAAGTCTTTGGGCCAATAACAACAAATATTTGCTTTCAGTTAAAGTTGCAATATAGAAACACTCAATTTCAGTCCTGCATTTAAAATATCACAATTAAAGTAATTAAATGTTTTTGTCATTTTAAACCAAACTGATGCTTTTTCCACCAAACCTGACCAAGTAGTTTTTTATTTTAATTTTAAATTGTTTGGTTTTGTTTCATTTTACAGTATGAACCATGTTTTTTACTGTGACAGTAATCTGAGAGAAAATACCTTTCTGTTAAGATGTATGGTAATGTAATTTTGTTTTATTATTATACATTATGTCACTGTATCCTTATCACTGCTTCATTCTGTTTAAGCCATTACAGTGCGCCATATTTCATCAGATCATCATATATGTTTTGCAGCCATGTTGAATCTTTAATCTACTCAGTCTGCTGTACTCAAACCTTGAAGTGTAGTGAATATATGTATATATATATATATATATATATATATATATATATATACATACATATATATATATATATATATGTATTTTTAGCTTTTCAGAGTTATTTCAAATTTTTTATTTATTTTTTTCTCTGTAATCTTTGTATTATCCTGTACGTCCCAATCCCGGAAGGCGTGATTATCTGCATGGATTCGATGTTGGAACCCCAGGAAGATCAGCACTCACACCGGTGTGCTAATGGAAATCCTGAATAAATATACAAATAAATAAATGTGTAAAGTAACGAGTAACTAGAGCTGTCAGATATAAATGGTGGAGTAAAAAGTACGATTTGTCCTTCTGTGCCGTGGCGGAGAGGCATCAAATGGAAATCCTGAAGTAAAGTAGCGTGTAACCTTCAGTTGAGGTTCGCCTTTCACATGTTTTAATATTCCTTTTACACGGCATACAAGTGTTGGGATTTTTGACCCACGCTTTGCCAAAATAAAGAAGTGAGGATCGAGTCGGACCGAACTGAATCAAACTGTAAGGAATCACATTCATTGTGACAACACACTTGACATGAGCAGGGCTGAGAGAAAGAACCTTCAATGGTGCACCAACATAAACACGACAGCTGGGTAGGGTTAAAGAAATCTACTCATAGATGTCGCCATGAGACCTTCGTTGATCAATTACATTCAGGCAATTCTTTTTTGTACTTCACGTTTCCTCCAAATATACAAATGAGGCATTTTCTACAGACGCAAATAGACAGATCAGTCAAAGGAACTCCTGAATGTGTATTTCGAATGTTTTTCTTTCCACTAGTCTGAAAGAAGACATGCTATGGACGCAAAATAGCCCAAATGGGTTTTGCCTGTCGTGTCTCCCCTTAGAACAAAACATGCGATGGACATAGAATCAGCAACATATACGCAGAACAATAAGGACACATGAGTCGGGACGCATGAAACAAAACAGAGACCCTTAAAGTGCATCGAAAATGTGAACACACGCCCCGTGTCCCGAAACAAATAATACATGCAATGAATCACAGTATGTATTGTGTATCACGCTGATGAGACACAATCCATCTCACGGTCCTCCCCTGGCCTCTCGGCCTAAGGTGCAAGCGTGTTTATGAGAAGAAGGAAAAAAATATGCAAGTGCATGTGATGAAAGACACATTAACTGACATCCGAGCGTGATTCTGAGCCAGCTGCGTTTTAAATGTATGTGTTCCCCCTCAGACAGTGTGCGAGGGCGGGGAGCCACGGGCCGAGTGTGAAGAGACCACTGCTGCTAGTGCAATACTTTGTGGAAATGTTTTCTTCTTTTTACTTTTTTTTCTTCTTTCTTTTCAGTGAGCCCACTCACACAAATCCCATCTCGTTTAGGTGTGCACAATAGGTTCACAGGTTATATATATATATATACAGGTTATAATAGGTTCACAGGTTATATATATATATATATACAGGTTATAATAGGTTCACAGGTTATATATATATATATACAGGTTATAATAGGTTCACAGGTTATATATATATATATACAGGTTATAATAGGTTCACAGGTTATATATATATATACAGGTTATAATAGGTTCACAGGTTATATATATATACTGGTTATAATAGGTTCACAGGTTATATATATATATATATACAGGTTATAATAGGTTCACAGGTTATATATATATATACAGGTTATAATAGGTTCACAGGTTATATATATATATATATATATATATACTGGTTATAATAGGTTCACAGGTTATATATATATATACAGGTTATAATAGGTTCACAGGTTATATATAGATATACTGGTTATAATAGGTTCACAGGTTATATATATATATATACTGGTTATAATAGGTTCACAGGTTATATATATATATATATATATATATATATATATATATATATATATATATATACACACACAGGACAACACAAACACACACACACACACACACACACACACACACACACACACACACACACACACTTTGTTGTTTGTTCTTAATATTTGGTTAAATCACTTGGTCAAGACGTCGAGTCGTAAAAGTTATGAGTTGATGCAAAAATGTCCAAAACAAATAATACAAAAGAGTAATTTTTTTAGTGAAGTTTGATCAATTTTCACATCGTCTTTTAATGATTTCTAAAGAGCGATTTAGAAAACTGGAATCATTTTGTCAACAAGACTACAAACTACTCACACACACACACACACACACACACACACACACACACACACACACACACACACATACACACACACACACACACACACACACACACACAAACAAAAAAGGAAGCATGAATTACATATATATATATTTTTTTTAAATCATGCCTCTCTCTGCTATGTTTGCTTCCGTTGTTGTTGTGAACAGGAACTCCCCTGTGGTCTTTTTTTTATTGTGCTGACAATAAATCCATCAGGTGTTTGGTCAGGTGGTATCCGTATCCAAGCGACACTTCGAATGGCAGTTTTTCTAAATAGCGAGGTCTGATTCCCGTGTCTTATGTAGAGCAGTCGTTTTCCAAAGACTGGCTCGGGACCCACAGGTGGGTCGCAGGAGATTTTATCAGGGTTGCTAAATAAATTAGCAGAATTTTTTCCTCACAAAAGTCTCACATTTATAGCCGCTGTACACTTTTGAGCCACATGAGGGAGCCTGAATGTTCGCATTGCTCTGATGATTGTAGCCCACTCAAAACACTGAATCTAATATGAAAACCTAGCTTACATTTTGTTCGTTTTTTACTGATGAGAGATACAACATATTGAGATGCATTTATTTGGTCCAATTTATAAAGTATTTAACTTGTTTATAATTTTTCAATAACACATGCATAACACGAAGTTGTGATTTATTGAACGTATATATCTCTTTGAAAGGGCTACATGAGGTGATAATGGCAGTAAAAATGGTCAGGAACGTTCAAATATACGCACACATTTGTAATGGTTTCTCTTTTTTTTTAAAGTGGGTCCCAAGAAAAAAAAAAAAAAAGAAAAAACGTGTGCAGTGTGTTGCAAAACGTGTCACGTTGAAATGCAAAGCAGAAAATGTGTTTAGAGTTTTGGAGACTTGCTCTGAGGTTTTTGCTCTCTGAGTGTCAGTTTGAATAATTGTGCTTTATGTGTCATTTTAGCATTGGAAAAAAACAACAACAACAACAACAAACAAAACATATAGATATCATATAGATTTTCTCCGACCTCCTGTTACTTATTTTCCCGTTGAAAATAACTCCTCAGCCTCGGGAAGCCGTTTTCTGGTTCTCGTGTGTAATTGGTTACAAGGGAACCCTCCTGCTAAATGTTCCACATTTTCAATTTCAATTTTCTTCAAGTGAGGCATAATTTTAGACGCGAGCTGCCAGGGGGAAAGGAAGGATAGGGAAAGAGCAACAGCCAGTGCATTCGTTCGTCAGCGTGTGTGTGGGGGTTGTTGTTGTGTGAGTGCACATACTTATGTAATGTGAACAATTTCAATTATCCATTATTTTCTCTTGATCACTGCAAACGACAGAAAATTGCCATTTCACAGTTGCAGTTATAATTCAGCATTTTTCTCAAACACACGCGTCGTCACAGTTTTTTTTCTACCTCTCGTATTTCCCATTCGCCAGGCTTTAACATAATGAACATAAGAGCAGAGGCTGTAGTGTATATGAGTGTGTGAGTGTGTGCGTGCGTGTGTGCGTGCGTGTGTGCGTGTGTGTGTGCAACAGTGTATTGGCTGCTGGCCAGAGAACAAGCGTCAGACATTAGGACCGTATCGATCCCAAGCAGGACACGGACAATTCTTTCCCACCGGGTCAAACTCTCCTCCTCACTCGGGTTGCCGGCACAAGACGAGAAGTCAGGGACACAAATGATTTTGCCATTTTCTCCCCGAAGAGAGAGAGAGAGAAAAAGAGACCACGCTCAAAGGAAGAGCTTTAAAAAGAGGGTCACCTGAACTTGCCTCCCTGCCCTCTCGCGTTCCCAATTCAGTCGGAGGAGAATGGCCGTGGTGGGGGACTGAGCGGCCGTACACATTACAGCCGAGTCTCTCCAGCTAGAGCCGAAGCAGGCCTGTAATTTCTGCCATTTGAGAGTGTGAGCTGAAAAGCAGAGTGATGGCCACTTTTCTGTTATTATTCCTCTGGCAGAGTGCCGGCTGAAGGAAACAACCATGCTTTAAGAACATGTCCATCAGCCGCTGGCAGTATTTGGGGATGGTGTTTGTAAAAGTAACTCTGCCATGTTGTATCGTTAACTCTGAAAAGCAAGTGCGGCCGCACGTGTTACGGCGTATAATGTCTCGGGCCCGCGTCTGTCCGCCTTGCCTGCTGCATCACACGGCGGTAGCTGGAATCGCTGAAGTGTCTCACGGCGGAACTCAGCAGAAGTGTTTTCCTACTCTGACAAACAACGGCAGTGTTCAGGAGGTGCATATTTGCAGCTGATTAATACTTTTTAGTAGAAAAATTCACCGCGTTAACCTTGAAGGCCAAGACGCCTGCAGGGCCCCACGCCAAGTGGGAAACACTGTTCACGCCAGCTTCCTGTTCATACGGCGAGTCGGCGGTAGCGGGTATTTCCGACAGCTACAATATCTCCCACTTGGCGACAAGAAAAACAAACAAAGAACCGCTGGAAAAATGGCTGCAAAGTCACGACCGCTGGCAGTTACATCTACATAAAATCCAGTATTAATGTTAAAACAGTGTGGTTGTAAAGGAACTAAGGGTGTTAACAAAAGGCAAAATTTTGAGAATATGTGACCTTGATCTGGGTTTTTTCTTTTATAACATTGCAAACAGTATGGAATCTAATCTTTTCAGTTAAGATTTGGGCCACTTTCACACGTCCTGAATAGTCTGAACATCGGAATTCATGCGTCCCCGAATGCACCCCCCCCCTCTCCCCCCCCCCCACACACACACACACACACACACACACACACACCTCCGTAAAGAAGTAGCAGCTCCATAAAAAGACATAATTAAAAAATGTTACTGCTCGCGAATTTGCTGGATTCCCCTGCACGTCCAGGTAAGAATGAAACCGGTAAACACTGACTTCAGTGGCCTCCATGTTTTCTTACACAGGAAAGCGCGCTGCCACGTGTGACGTCTTTGTTATCATTCTTTTGTGCATGCGGGACAATCCTAGGGCCAGTGTTCACGCTGGATTTTGAAATTGGCCACATTTAAAAAAAAAAAGTTGACTGAGAAGTAAATCTGAATTGAGCACTAAGGCTCGCAGTGCGAACGAAGAGGTTCTGACCAACCAGTCGGGCCTTCGGTGAGCGGCGGTCGCCCTAATGTCTGCGGCGTGTCCCGCACCGTTGCCGGTGGTGTGGGAAAGCAAGCGCACCAGTAAAGTCAAGAGGGCACACACAGAAGGCTCTCCTCATTTTTCATCTTCATCCGACCTGATCGTTCCAATATGGAGTATTCTCACAACAACATGGCCGTCTGGAATGAAGCTGCGCGGTGTGAAAACGGCAGGCTTTTGTTTCATGTATTCATCGTAACATACCTTCAAGATTCAAGGTCTCCCGGTTTTCCTTTTAGAATGTCGAACTACCGCTACCTCTTTTTGGAATATTCACAAAAGTGAAATCCTGGGATTCCTAACGCCAACTTTCCCTCTTTTTCGTGTCACTCAGCACGAAAACAATGCCAATAAAAAGACAGTTAGGAGCCTTTTTTTTGTGGTAGGCACATAAATCAAAAGCATCCGCGTAACTGAGCAACGGTCAGAGCTTATGGTGGGCAGGTGGGGAGGAGGTGGATGGGTCAAACACCCACGAGATGGGTGTTCACCATCACGTGTCACAAAGGGTTGTTGCGAGGTGACGCAGTTGTGGTTTTATTGCTTTAACCCAACATCAGTTTTGTTGCGTAATGTCGTCCAGACTGACAGATACTTCCAATTAAAATATACATTAGTTTGAAAGTTGTGCTGGGCGACACAAAAAAAAAGAAAAGAGGAACATTTTTATCCATGTGCACGAATTTCCCAAACTGCCGTGAGCCTCGGTTGAACATGGAGAGACATTCCCTCTCACACAGGCGCAGAACATACGGCCACTTGGTCGTTGGCTGTGGTCTCTGCGATGTGTTCAAGTGCGATTTCTTTTGGGCCGCTAGCTCTTTGATGTTGGTGCCTGGATTGGTGTCTGGGCCTAAACACTGTTTGTTTGTACTTGGGTTCAACTGTTAACATACCGCTACAAATACTGTAAGACAATAAAGACAGCTAATTAAGAATTAATTTCCATGTGGTGTGGCCACACACGGCCTTTTTCACAGCAGACATATTGACTTGTAGTCATCGTCATAAAACATTAAAAGTGGCTCACACAGTGGAATATAGATGTAAGATATGTTTAATAATGCTGAATTCATTGTTGTCTTTGGTCTTTTCAAGGGCTTCGCTGACAATAAAAAAAAAACATAGAATATCACCGGATTCATCCAGCAATCAAATATCCGATTTTTCCTGTCGTTAATTTCAAAGTCTCTGGCCTTCTCACCTTTTGTTCCTATTTCCTGAACAAAAAACACAAGTGTAAATCTTTGGCCTCCCTCCAATTAAAAGCAATTTGTGAAATTACTATTGCATCCACCAGAACGCCCCTTTCGAGAGGACTTGCCAAGTTTCAGGTGTTATCAGCCATGCTTATGAATAAAGAAATGCAATACAAGTCGATGTTTGTGTCGAAAGCAATAGCCTCTGCATGTCATTATTGTAATAGCGCTCGCTGTTGAGGCGCACAATTGTTTACAGACTGAGAAGACATATAATGAGAGGGAAGGTGTGATTGTGCAAGAGCTTATTCAATAAAGACCATAAGCGGCAGAAAGAAAAAAAAACGACTAAAACACTAGCGTAAAAATGTAAATGCAGTTTTTGGGCTTTTTCTTTTTTGGGTTTGTGAGTTTTGGACCTCCTGTTGAGCTGCAGCTGCACGTCTTTCCCTCCCCCTCCTCTTTTTCTTCATCGTCTCCCTTTCCCTCGATCTCTCTCATCTGTTTTCAGACCTGCCTCCGTGTTCGCAGGTAAATGAGTTCTTAGTGAGTATTAACTAAGATCAGTGGTGGTTATCTGATCAGAGCGGGTCACATGGAACAAAGACCTCTCCTTTTCCTCCAGCCACCTGCACTGCCCACTACAAATGAGCCTGAAAGCCCTGTATGTGTGTGTGTGTGTGTGTGTGTGTGTGTGTGTGTGTGTGTAATTGTGTGTGTATACCTGCATTTGTGCATGTGACCGAATGCTCATGTAAGTATGTTTATCTATGCATAACTGTGTGTGTGTGTGTGTGTGTGTGTGTGTGTGTGTGTGTGTGTGTGTGTGTGTGTGTGTGTGTGTGTGTGCGTCTCCAGGGCCGAAGGGGTCGACAGATGCTCCTTCTCAGTGAACACAATGAATTACTTATAGGCCGTTAAGCCAAACACGGCCGCGCTGGCCGCTGGTTTACCCAACACTGATAGGGCCATCTGCCAAGGTGACTCTGCCTTCGCCACTGCTCTTTACAGACACGTAACCAGACGCTTATCTGCCAGGGTGGGGCCCCGCTGCTGATTAAAAACATCAGGACTCCTACAATCGTCCGTGTGGATTTGTACACGTGTGTTCACGAGTGTCTGTGTTGCGCGGCCGTGTACGACCACGCTTGTAAAAAGGACAATGAGAGGGGGTCAGTGTGTGGGCAGATTTAGGGTGAAGTTCAGGTCTGGAGGAAGAAGGAAGGTTAAACGAGGGTGACTCAAAACACAAATTGACTCGCATTGTGTGGATGCACGGGTTTTTACCGTTCTCCGATTATCCACTTTAGGAGGAGAAAAAAAAAGCAACCTCCACCCACACAGACCCAGAGTGAATGGAGAGTAAAATAAAGAGAAGCTACATCCAAGAGGTCAGTGTAATATGGATAATTTTTTCCATTTACATATAATAAAAGGTTACGAATAAAAACAGACGTTGGTCAGGTTTTCAACACATTTGACTGCAGGGTTACACCAGGAGGTACACGTAAAATGCAAACGTGCTGTTTTTAAAATGCAAATAAAAAGGAAGTAAGTTCAGCAGCTAAACTGGGTTACGATGGTAAGTCTGATCTTACATTTCAATTCATCACATAGTAGCTTCCACATTCGGGAAAAAATTGGCAAAGTCCAATGTTCACTCTGTTTTAGCTCTGTTTTGGTCCCTACCAGATATGCGGCTCTTAAATGCTCCACTATGCTGCCCAGCTAGTTGCTAGCTTTGTCCGTCTGTGGTTTGGTGCTGAGCAGGTGGGATACGGTGAGAGCGGTGAGAGTGAACCAAAACAGTGAAGTTGCTTAACTATGAGCTTAAACTCACTATAAAGAAGAAAAAACAAATGTGAATTAGGCGCTTGGTTCCATCAACTCGTTTGGAACGAGTAAACTCTTTAACCAGCTTTACAATACAGGAACAATGCTGTTTGTATTTCAATGTCCTCTCCACGCATCATCATCATGTATCAGTGACAGAGTTTCCAACCAAAGTATGGAGCTAACGTTAGATTAGTTAGCTAGCTACTGTAGCAATAGCTTGCAAAATCTGTCAATGTCAGTTGTCATTTCAACAAAATTGCTGGTCGTGAGAAACCTGTTCTGCCTGCCTGTCTTTCAAGTCGTTGACTCATTGTCTCCTGAAAAATTACATTCCCCTGCAACAAAAATGCATTGTCATATAGAAATGTAACTTTTAGGAGACAGGGTTCAAGTCTGCCACCGTTATTAAAATCGTTACATGATGAACAATACTTTTGAATACATACGACGGGTTCTATCACCTCAGGGTCTGCAATGTTCTCCAATGCAAATAAGCGATTCCATAAAATAAGATTTTTTCCACTGGAATAATTTCTGACTATTTCCAAGTATTTTTTCATGGCTAGAACTGACATTTTTAAATGAAATCAACCTGCCAAACAGCTGTTTACACAGTTTTTGCCTACAATATATTTCTGTTTGACTGATTTAAATCGTAAACTGAAGATTCTACCTGCAGATGGTTCATTAAGATCCTATTGTACAACGTAAATGAGTTTGACTGTTGAGTTGTGTATGTGTGTGGTTGTGTATATCTGTTTGTGTGTTTTGGAGCGTAGGTGTATCATACGTACCTGATAGTAGTGTGTGTGCGTGTGTGTGTGTGTGTGTGTGATATTTGGAGTGGTTGCCATGCTTACAGGGCCCTTTGTATAAACTGCGGAGACAGAATTATAGATTGGGAAGGTCTCTCTCTGTCACGATGTTTGGACGTACTTCTGTCAAACTGTGCTGTCGCGTTCAACTCTCTGAATATATACGTATTGCAGTCCGTCAAAGTGACGAGAGGCTACTGTGAGTGTACAACATGCCCAGTCTTTGCAAGTTAGTCATTCCTAGATGCTTCTAATAATGGTTTTACATTCGGAGTGATATTTGTGGTTTTACACTCTCAGTTCCAAGACACATTTGCTTTAAAGATAAAAGAATGAATTATGCATGTTCAATGGTTACTGCTACTTATTCCATTCAATTCAATTCAATTTATTTTGTACAGCCCAAAATCACAAATTGCAAATTTACCTCAGAGGTTACAATCTGTTCACATACGACATCCTCTGTCCCAGGAGCTCTCATCGGTTCAGGAAAAACTCCCCAAAAAAACCTTTAAGGGGAGAAAAAGGGAAGAAACCTCCAGGAGAGCAACAGAGGAGGATCCCTCAGTACAATAGATGTCATGTGTACAGAATGAACAACATAACAGAGTTACAACACATTCAATGCATATGACAGAAATTATTCATATAATGAGAGTAGTAGGCATGACGAAGAAGTTACAATTATCAAAAATAACAGCAACAGTGAATATAGTAGAATAATAACGATGATAGAAGCAGTAATGGTATTGGCAATACTAACACCAATGCAGCTATTAATAATAATAATAATAGCAGTAGGTGTCGGGCAGGATATAACCACTTATATACTGTAAGATGTTTTAATTTCAAGTGATTGCCCGCTGCTCTCTGGGGTTTGCCCCAGTGGGCTCATGAAACCTGACCCACTGAAAGAAACAAACTCTTTCATTGTCATCCAGAGAAAACAAAGGTGTTTAGTGGCTTCTTATAGATCAGTTCCACATTGTGACCAGATATTCGTATTTCTGATAAAACTGTAAGTTGTACGATTTTGTGCAACATAGAAGAGGGAGTCCTTGTGCAGCTGCAGGGCCACACCGTTCATTTTTATTTAAGATCAAATTGATTACGGTATATCTGCCATACATTTTTTTATCTGAGACAGTCATGTCACAAATGTTAACAATGTCAGACGTAAAGGGGAGTTGACCAGGCCAAGGACAGCAGAAGAAAAACAGGCCAGTTATCACTGACAGCTCTGCAGCGCGTCTGTATCTGAAACCTCTGAATGATTATATTTCATGTTGCCTGAGCACTGCACTGTTTGTCAAAATTGAATATAACAGCAGGTCGTGCAAAAACATCTGAAAAAAACAACCGCACTAAACAGAAACATTATCCAGATTTCCCCATGGGAGACCATTAATCTATTATTTCATCGAACAAATGTCACATCATTTTTAGATTCCTTGGCTGAGTGTGTTTTAGATATTTGGTGGATGCAATACTCATATGTTGTTGTTTGTGTCAATGTATGAGGACGTTCAATTACATAAACTTACAAGTGTTAATTTCTACAGTTGGCATTTGAGACAGTTTGCCTATAATACATCCAATGATGAGAGAGAGAGAGAGTTAGACTTTGATTTGTCTGATTTTCACATATTAGTGTTCATACTGTACGTAATGTAATTTGGTTGTATAGGTTTCTTTTCTTTTTTAACAAAAAACACATTAATTAGTAACATCTGAGTTTTGTGGTGCATTTTTTCTCTTTGCTAAATGAATTGTTAGACATTTTTTGGAAAAACACTCATTAAATTTCTTGACTAGAATGAGATGAGAAGATTGATACCACTCTCCTTTGTGTACGCGGAATATGAAGTCACAGCTAGCCCTCGGTTAGGTCACAAATTCTTCATACCAGCCAGCACCTCTAAAACTCGCTAATTAAAGGTGTTCAATTCGAAATTCTGAGCATATCTCTGATTGAGGGATTGCCTCCACGTAGCTCTCAACATGGCAGCGGCTGAGCTGGCACCTAGCAGCTAACAGACAGAGCTAACAATGTTAAAGGTGCCAAAATCCACGTTCAGAGCATTTATATGGCCACAAACAGCTATTTGCTATGTAAAGATGTAGTGGATTCATGTGTATCTGAGTGGAGAAAGAAGTCACTCTCCTCTCTGTGTTGTAATCCGAGCTTCTCCTTGCTTTGTTGACATAGCCGGGCCATCTGCGCATGCTTTTTAGTGCATGTTAGAACATGTTAGCCTCATATGAAGATTACAGCTCATAGTGTCGCCCCGACCGACGGCGTCGTCATGTCGGACAGCAGCCTTTATGAGACGTTTCCCCTTATGGCCCAGTCTTGATGCTAAGCTAAGCTTCGGGTGCAGTGCGCTGCATTTAACAGTGAATTGGTGGAGTGGCACAGTCAACCTCGCCGCCCCCACCGTTCACTGTCGTCACCGCCTTTGTCAAACTACTACAGTCTTGCATGAAAGGCCTTGGACTTGGCCTAGATGTATGTGAAAGGGAACACAGGCAAACACGGGTTACATTTAAGTTCCCAAAAAGACAGAAAATAAATGTGTGTGTGTGTGTGTGTGTGTGTGTGTATATATATGTGTGTTATTGCAGACCCGTTTCAAAAGCTGCACAGAAAAAAAAAAAAATCCACAAAACCCACAGAAGGCAACAAAAAAACAAGCCCTCGACAACACAATTGCATTGCCCACAATGGTTTCTGAGTCTGGGGAATTAAAAAGTACAATGATGCACGCAGCACACAATGGCCTTACAAATTGCTCATTTGTGTCAGAAAATACAGCCCTTTTCTCGCGTCTGTGCCATCACTCCGTCAGGGAGACGCACGGTGACAGATTATGCGCCGCTGTCATCCGCTGGGCGAGTAGAGTTCGTATGAACCAGAACATCATTTTTCAATTTCTTTATTGGCTCTGAATACTGTTGTAGTGCTGCCGTCTGCGTGCGGCTGGAGAGCAACAAGGGGACAGTCAGGAGGGAGGGGTGTCAGCATTGTACCTACGCGTAAGGTATGTGAAGCTTCCTATATTGACATGCATGCATTTCCTTTTCCAAAACAGCGTATGTGAAATATGTGTGCAGTACCACATGGTGGTGGGCGGTTCACTGCTCTATCTTTGCAATAAAGAAAAAAAAAAGGGGGGTTAAAAAGGGCTTCCTATTCCGGGAGAAGAAAAATCCAATTTACCGCACAGATCTCATTCAACATATCCAACATTCAATAACGATAATCAGTAAGTATAGAAGATATTCATTTAGATGCGCGTGGTTATCTCACACACAGGCTGATGGGCGCATTCATAAATTCATAATTGACACTCAAGGCTGTGACACTCACACTATGATGCTGCCTTGGGTGTTAATGGTACCTGGTAAAGCTGGATGAATTATGTGTGTACTTACCTCATGTTTTTGATTGAAGTGTTGTTTCTGGGGGGTGGGGGTGGGGGGTGGCATGGGGGGGCGGGGGGCTGCTGTGGACGTACACACAGACGTGTACTGGTACATCACTTATGTTAAAATGCTGGCATTTCACTGGGATGTGTGTGAAACTGTCATGTTTTACCAACAGACTCGTGTTCTTCATTTTTTCCTATAATGTGATCGTACAGTTGGCTTTTGATTTAAAAAAAACAACCTGAAGCTATTCAGTCGCTTTGCTCTTTCCACACCAAACCACTGAAACAGGGCCGACAACACCAAAGAGTATAATTGTAATTGTAGCAATGCCACAGAATAAAAATACTCTACAAATTAAAATACATTACAAATTAAAATCCTGTATTAAAGCTTAAAGCTACTACGATGAATTTTCATTTTCATTTTTTATTTTTATTTTGGCGATCCCTGTGGACAAAAGCGGTAGTGTTTCCGAGCACCAGATTCCATTTGGAAAAACCTCTCATTTTACTGCAGCGGGGTCTGACAGTCTGCCCTCCGGTTCTGGTTCCCCCGCGCCTCCCTTCCCTCCAGCAGGAACCAACAATACGGCGTGGGTGTCCAGCAGCGTGGTGCCGGCGGGGCAACGAGGAGAAGCGGGAGCTCCGACTGCAGGTCGAATCCAGCAGTGAAATAAATACAATATTTTGCAATATTTCCCTCTGAAATGGAGTAGAAGTAGAAGGAAGCATTAAAATGGAAACACTGAAGTGAAGCATCATTTCCTCCAAAGGTGGCTTCATTACAGTGTTTGAGTAAAAATGCCCTTAGTTACGTTATGCCATACGCATAGGCCTACAATTAAATATATGAAACAAACCCGAAATATGAAGGACATAGTCAGACGCTGAGCTGCAGCCTGTTGCACAATTCACATGTCTCACATCTGGGACTCACCTGCCTCTCTTCGTCTGCGCGACTTCCGTTGTGACTAACATTGGTGATGGTGGAAACGTGTTTGGATTCACTTCATCAGTGGACCTCATGAAGCTGCGAAGCGGCAACGTGTTCTCCACATCGCCTCGCTTCGACATCTTTTGCCATATATTCTCGTGGAAAAATCACACAGCACTGTCACTGTGTTGTTTGTGTGTTTTTTGTGTGTTTTTTAATGTCTGAAAGGAAAAATCAAAGAAAAGATGGGAAATAATAATGAAAAAGAAAAAGAAAAGGAGGAGCGCAATCCAGCTCAGCACTTACACTAAAATCTTCACCGAGACTTGAATGCCTCAGAGCTGTTTTTCTTCTATGTCGAGGAAATAACGCAAATATAATTTCTCCTAGTTCAAAACGAGTGTGTTTGTGTGTGTGTAAGGGGCGAGGGTGGGGGGAAGGGGGGGAAGGGGGGGGGGGGGTCGAGGGGGAAGGGAAGGGAGGGGAGGGGGGTGTTTGGGTGACGTCAGGTCCCACCAGGCTGACAGACCTCCTATTGGACCAGTGGAGGCTTTTTAAAGGACCAAGCAAGCAGCGCACCGGAGGCTTGCTCTCTGATTCAGACGCACCACACTTCCCCATCTCTCCATCCGGCGCGGCGGCGGCGGAGCGCAGCAGCGGAGCCGCGGAGCCGCGGAGCCGGACCGACAGCAGCCAGGTGAGCGCGGGGACTCTGAGCATCTCGCATGTTAGGAAACAAACGGACCTAGAAAGAGAGGAGGAGGAAAGGAGGAGAAGGAGGCGGAGGAGGGGGGTTGTAGGGGAGCAGCGCGCGGACCCAAGTGTTTGGTAAGCTGTGGGAATAGAGATGAGAAACGGGGAGCAGCACCGTGTCAGTGCGACTTGA
>JACSYO010000225.1:0-45000 GCA_016806645.1 Ophiodon elongatus | reverse complement strand
AATGCACCGCTAGCGGAAGTTAGCATTTAGCTAGTCAGCTACGAGACGGTAAACATCGTAAATAAACGTACCCGCAAATGTCCATACAGTCAATGAAGGTGCTGGTGAAGCCCTTGAGGCCTTTACACAGGCGTGACGAATAAAAGACACCAAAATGTTGAATATTTCGCATCAAAACTATTCATAACGGCAGCGGGATGTGAATTTGTGACAGTTGCTATTGACCCAGAGCAGCTTATGTCAGTCTGTCTGAGGCAAATTATTGTATGGACTAAACTGTTTGCTTTTTTCTTTTTTCTTATTGAGTTTCCTTTTTAGCAAAAGTGTATTTGAGTTCCCTCTGGTAAACAGTTACGCCGTGTCTATGTCTAGGGCTTTTATTGTGAAAGGGGAGAAAGGAAGAAGTGGCTCTGTTATGGGCTGTCTCTGTCAAGGTTGAAAGGAGTGTGCGTTTTGAATACGTATCCGTTCCGCACCACCTGATCGGCCGTTGCCTTTATGCAAAAAGCTCAGAAAAATCGGCCTCGTTACGTAAAAGAAAACACGTTTTTCTTTTGTGTAATATTTTGCTGCGTAAAGTGTGTAAAGGCCTTTACTCTTCATTAACGCCGCTAACGCAAACCCCATTGAGAGCTTTGTCTACCGTAAGCATTCAACTGTCAGTCACTGACATGCCCCGCCCACGGCTAAAATTCGAATAATTTCCCATTTTGATTATATAAAACTGTTAACTATAAATGTAAAAAATGCACGTTCTGATATCGTTGCTGTGTGATATCCGTGGGCAGTGTGCGTGTTTCTTTTCTACTCATGCTAAAGCTAACTACCTCGACTGTTGATTCTGTTCAAATAACAAAAGGCGAGGTGTTATGAAGTGGCCACAGGTCACATTATTTAGTTTCACCGACAATAACCTAATAAAGATATTTATTTTGGCCCGCAATGTGAAATTCTATTTATTTTAAGTAGAAAATCTTTTCTTTCCAACGATCTGACTGGAGATGCAGTCAATAAACTCATCTGAAAGGTGAATGAATTAAACGCACCCCTGACTGACAGATGGTTGGACAACCTAGTTATGAGTGGTTGGAAAGAAAACAGCAGTGAACACAAGGACACACTTCTTTAAAAAAAAGTACTGAGATTTTTTTTCTCTTTATGAAAGGCAAGTTGTTCAAAAATGGAGCAGAAAAAGGCCGTTTAGCCGGAGCCGCTCGGCGCTCGCGACACGCAGGTTGTGAATCACTATTGGCTCATAGAATAAAGGATGTGTGTGTCTGCCTGTCTGTCTGTCTGCCTGTCTGTCTGTCTGTCCTCTGACAGACTGCGGCATCGGAGCTGTCAGGCTCGCCCCGCCGCACAATGATAAGAAAGGGTTTATTTCAACGGCGCCGACAAAGGACTGTCGGCATAAAGGGAAATACGGATTCATGCAAATAAAGGTTCATGCTGTAAAAACTGGAAGGTCAGAGACAAGATCTGCTTCACACATGAGTGCGTCTGTGTTGCTATGGTACGAACTACCGGCAGCATTTATTTTAAGTGCAGCATTGGGAGAATGAAGGCCCTCAGTCGCTAAACTCCTTCATCTAAAATAAAAAGAAGAGAAAAAAAGAAGATTTTTATTGATTTGTTTTGTCGAATTATTTCTAATCTCTCTCAAAAAAAAGCCAGAGCAGCAAGATTAGAATTGCATTTAATTTGAAAGAGTTGTCCGGCGTGATAGCGGGTACTTTCAGGATAACAAGGCGAGGGGGGGAAATATAATTAAAGATCTGCCGATTAACGATGCAGAGGAAACATTTTATGTGCTAATTACCCTTTCATCGTAGATACAAATGCAGCCGTGTCAATCCATCCGTAGCGCGGCGCAGGTTAACCTGTGCAGATGCACGACACCTATATGGGCACAGCGCAGATCAGAACAGCGCTCACTGTTTCACACGTCTTAATTGGTAACTACTCACCATCTCGTGCGGAGCGGCACGCGGCATTGTTCTCGTCCGACTGCGTTTCCACCAGGGCCTTTCAGTCGGAGGCAAACTACTGCAACCAGCAGATAATTATGTACTGCTGCGTGCCGATCCACACGCCTATTTCTTTTCTTTTATTTGTGTGTGTGTGTATGTGTGTGTGTGTGCGTGTGTGTGTGTGTGCGTGTGTGTGTGTGTGTGTGTGCGTGCGTGTGTGTGTGTGTGCGTGTGTGTGTGTGTGTGTATGTGTGTGTGTGTGTGTGTATGTGTGCGCGTGTGTGTGTGTGCGTGTGTGTGTATGTGTGCGTGTGTGTGTGTGGGTGGGTGTGTGTGTGCGTGTGTGTGTGTATGTGTGTGTGCGTATGTGTGTGTGCGTGTGTGTATGTGCGTGTGTGTGCGTGTGTGTGTGTGTGTGCGTGTGAATGACTGCCGCGGTTCACGATTCACACTTTTCACTCCAAGGTCGACGTGGAGTTCTTTAGCGGGAGGCAAAGCGCTTCCTCGTCCACCTGCACGCCGTGAGTAACCGTCAGCGAGTCGGCCATCTGTCGTCTCCTTGTTATTTTTTTTTATTTAGTTTTTTGCCTGAACGTTAGACCTTTTCTGCACGTTGCTCCATGTGTGAATTCTGCTACGAGTCTGCATGCAGGTGTGAAAGCGCACGTGCTCTCAGGTGATCATCTGCCGCCTCGTTACGTGCACGACTTCAATCGGTTTGTGTGATTTTGTGTTCTTTGTTTGCTGCGTCTGTGTACTTCTTCAAGCATGATGTGTGTTTCCTAAGTTTGTGTCCTTGCGTGTCTCTGTCTGTATGTGTGGGTGTGCGTGTGTGTGTGTGTAATCCAAGGCCATTCAATAGCACCACATGGATCCATCCCATATCCTGGTCGCCATGGTTACCGGGGCCACTTATCACAGAGGGTCCCGGCAGATCAAACAGGTGTGCATCCTGACGATGTCTCTCCTCGACGACTGTTGCTAGGAACCTTTGTTGCACACGACGCACAGATGTTTGTGGCCGCCAGTGAAAACCAGCAGGAGAGCAAAAACATTTTCTTAATGTCCCAGTCTGAACTGGTGTGTGCGCGTGTTTGTGTGTGTGTGTGTGTGCGCGTGTTTGTGTGTGTGTGTGTGTGTGTCTGTGTTTGTACATGTCCTCGTGGGAGACTTTGATTTAGTTCTTCTGAAAAAGGATGTTCTTTATAAATATAACGGGTGGAGGAAAAAAAGAGGTCATCTTGTGGGTCAGCACTTCATCAAGTTGCTTCTTCAGGACCCGGAGCTGCGTTTAGGGTTCAGAATGGAATCGGGGTTAAAGTTGAACGCTTTCTCAAAAAGGGGCACTTCAGCAGTTTAGTACCGACGCTGCGTAACATTGGGGGACTTGCATGAGACAGATTTAAAAAAAGATTATCAGGATCCAGACTTTTAGTCCCTAATATGAGTGAAGCTTCAAAAAAGTCACGTTCTACAATTCCCAGAATGCAACTCAATAGCATATTTCATTAGACCCGCCCTACTTAAATACTCTCTCTCATCTCTCCCGCTATCGCTGCAGAAGACATTCTGCAGCTCAAAGCCCCTTCTAACAATAAGCATTACTAAATGTGCAACAAACTAAGTTCAATTTCTGGGGGAAAAAAGATCCGTAAGTATTATTTGGTATGAGTTTCACGCTCAAAAAACTCCATCGTCCGCAGTACGTGTGATTTGATCAGATTTGATTCTGGATACAGAAACATACCCCATAACTGTCACTACTGATTCAGATTTTGCTAAATCCTGATCGTCTTTTTTATTTTTTATCCGAGCTCTTCAGCTCCAAACTCTTCTAAGTTTGGCAGTTTGTGTTCCTGTACGAAGTCAGAAACGGCCTGCAGGTTTTTGGAGCGTTTAGCAGTTAATGTAATTTATTTACTTTATGATTGAGACGTGAGGTAAATGGCGGGTCGCACGACTATAAATTAAAATTGTTAAAATTGAGACTCTGGAGATTCAGTCCAATTCAGTGACGTGGTGAGGCACTGACTATTCAGAGTCAGATTTACAAATATATGAACCCAATAGAGGAGCTTAAATCACCATTCAATTGGCAGCTTGCACATTGACTACTGGTTGTTTTGTCATATTTCATATCAGCATTCTTTACACCCACATAGGTAAGGTACATATTTGATTCCACTAGTGTCTAGCGGCTCAGAGTAAGAGCACATTGCCTCTGCACCCTCCGTGTGCTTTTAATTTGCCATCGCAATTCCACAATTCATTTTTCATTTTTCATTTTATTCAATACAAATAAAAATAAACTATACAGCCTACTGTCCTGTGCGCATGATCTGACCTTTACTTGTAAATGAAGTCCAGTCGTCTATCCTTCTGGACAAAAATCTCCGTGATTTTGTTGTAAAAGTCCTCCCTATCTTCTTTTAGTTTTAAAAATGTAGAAGAAGAGCAACGGCAGAAGAAGCGTGAACCCGTGGGCTCTGTTACGCCCCCTGCAGTGAGGCAGAGGGACTGTCTGCCTCCCCTCTGGGCTTCTTCACTGTTTATGTCAATCAGCGAGACTAAATAGGTTCAACACATACGTGACATACACAACAAATTCTCTGGAAAGAAAGGACGTATAATAAAAGTGTCTACACATATTACAGTGGTGACAAACACTGAGAAAGCAAAAGGCATGCGCTCAACCCAGTCTGTGAGGGATTGCGCAATCTGAGGTGAGGCACAGCTCCTCGTTGCCTCACCTCGCTGTCTCCCCTGTTTCAATAGGACATGTGCAAATTCAGTGATTTTAAATATAAAAATGCTTGAAATGATTGGAATCATACAGCAATTGCATTTATAGCACAGATCAGTCGAGAAATATTCATATTTATTTTATTGTCCGTAAAACTACGCCCCTCACCCCCCAACTTCTCCTCCGCTATATCTAAGGACAGACATAAGCTCCGTCCCCCCCGCCCCCCAAAAAAGATGTCCCTTCCCTCTCTAGCTTCCTCTCCACCAGGCCTTCGCGGAGGAACGGAGCGCACACCTGAGGTTCAAACACGTCTCCCTCTGTTTGCTGAGCACGCTCACACCCACGAACAATATCTATACGGGATAATTAATGTTGACAGGAAGCGCTCGTTCGGTCAGCTGCTCAGGCTTAAAGTATCCTCACGAATCCATATTGACGAGCGGGCTGCAGCCGCGCTGCTCCACCTGCTGCTCCACCTGCTGCTCCACCTGCTGCTCCACCTGCTGCTCCACCTGCTGCGCGTGAGCTCATGTCTTCGTGCCGCTGCAGAAAGCAGTCTGAACTCCGGGTGCGTTTACGCCTGATCTGATTTTCGGTCCGTCTGATTGGGATTTAATTAGGTTGCAGCCCGGTGCCAGGTGCACGACATTTTTTTTCTTCTGTCTTTCCTCTTCCCCTTCCTTCCTTCCTTCCTTCCTTCCTTCCTTGTTCACCGCCTCACCTCGCCTCCCTTTCACCGTTTCCCCATGTCACTCATTTCAGCTTTAATCCCAACATAGCACCTTTCCTTTAGCTCTGCCTCGCACCTCTCTTACACCACTTCCCTCACCTCTCCCCTCCTCAACAAGGCAACCGCCTCCCCCCCTCCTCTGCTCTCCTCTCCTCCCTCCCCCCCTCCTCTGCTCTCCTCTCCTCCCTCCCCCCCTCCTCTGCTCTCCTCTCCTCCCTCCCCCCCTCCTCTGCTCTCCTCTCCTCCCTCCCCCCTCCTCTGCTCCCTCTCCCCCTCCCCCCCTCTGCTCTTTCCACCTCTCGCTCCTTTCCCCCTAACCCAATAACCCTCGCCTCTCGAGGGCTGCCCCTCGCCTCTCCACCTCACCTTACCCCGCTGCTCTCTCCACCCCCCTCCACCTCACCTTCCCCCGCTGCTCTCTCCACCCTCCTCCACCCCTACCTTTCTCGCTGCTTCTCCACCCCCCTGCGGCGAGCCCCTCGTCTCGGGCCGCCGTGTACAGGATGCTCCCTCTGCGAGAGGTCAGATGTCTGGCTGTTTTCTCTGCCCCCCCCCCGCCCGCCCCCTCAGTGATTCTCCGACCATGGCCAGAAGATCACAGAGTCTTTCAGTCACTCTTCCACAGGCTGCCAAGGGGTTAAATATTTATTTATATGCCCGATATTGTTTCACAGATACATTTGAACCCCCTGATTAGTTGAGACGGCTGCGCTCTGCGTTTGATACCGAACAGTCACACGGAGGGAATTTACAGCCACCCTGACATGGATTTGTAGCATTTCTTAAACATGAATTAGGCGTGAACACTTGTAATTACCACAAAACAAGGCGACAAGGTGACAGCACACCGGTGGCACCGTGAGTGCTATTATTTCTCACAATTAGGACCTCATTTCCACTGAATGTGGCACCGGCAGAAAAAGAAAAAAAGCATGTCCCCCTCTTTGTGTCTCTGAAGAGAAAAAAAAAAGCATGTGAGATTTCCTTAGTATGACTGTCCGATTTATTACAGTATCAAATGTGAAAGTGTACACGGGAACGACTACTACATGACTACTGCCCTTTAGAGTGCAGAAGCCACCTGAATGTGTTTTTGTGAGGCATATCAATGGGAAATCAGCATAAAAAGGCATCAGATTAATATTTTGCATCGTATATATATATTTGTCACATAGTTTGGCTTAAGAGTCTTAAAACTTTTTTTTCTCCTCAACTTCAATGTTTCTGTGGTTACCTGCTCATTTGCAAGGATGTACAATAGCCAAGTTTAGAATTAATAAAATAATATCTTTTTACTACGTATTGCGTTATGGAGCCACGACAGTAGAGTTTTAAAGCAGGTAACCACATTGGTGCATTACTGCATGTGTTGCATCCACAAGTAGCAAAAAAAAAGATATATATAAAATGCCAATTTTTGAATAAGGCCGCCGTGCTGTTTGGTTTAAAAGAGGGGAAATGTGGCATGAATAAACTAGAGGAAAACATGTATTTCGTTTTTAGCTCATTCCATAGGGCTAATTAATTTTTTCTAAACCAATTTGAACGCTGTTTTCAGCTGTAAAGAGATGTTATCATTTATTATTTTCATCCCAGCTGAGAAGGACCTGTAGCAACACACACACACACACACGTAATTGCTGAACCTTTTAATTTAACATCAATTTGTTTAAATGTACTTTCGCAAAAAATAATCATAATAGAAATTATCTCCAGAATTGCAAATCATAATGTATGCTGGTGGCCAGAGGACAGAGAAATCTGTGCTGTCGCCGCGGCGAATAATGAAAATGTGTCATCTTGGATGAGGAAGGCAGACGCACACTGCTCTTCAGAGAATTCCATTTTCTAATTCTCTGACAGACGCAGAGGGGGAGCCGAACACATGTACCTCCCCCTCACATACACCAATTACCGCAATGAGCAAATGAAAGGTTGTGTCCCATCAGGGCCGCCGTAGGGGGTAGAGAGAGAGAGAGAGAGAGAGAGAGAGAGAGAAGGGGGAGTTATACATAATTGCCCCCCCCCCTTCCTATACAAACACACACACACATTGCCGACAATCATTCACCGCTGTTGATCATCCCAGAGTTGTCTGTTTGGTTTTAAAGCTCACATTCGCTCTCCTTGTTTTGATTTATTATTATTATTTCATTTTTTCTGTCTTGCCCTCCATTTCTTGTCTCCATTTCACCATCATGCCATTTTGCCCAACTCACAGATTTTCCCTCCTTCTCCTCATCAACTGCCACCATGCTCAGTGACATTTCCACTGACTCAGTTTGCACAATAGCAGCAGTCAAAATATGTAGAAAGAGTCTGTCGGGTCAATCGGGATTATTTGCAGCTTCACAACATCCTGATGAAAGTCAACGGCTGACTGAAAACTGTAATTGACCAAACGGCACGGCGCTTACGTCACCGTGGTATCAATGGTTCAGGAGCAACGTCCCACCCGAGAGCCTCTGCAGACTCTGAGTGCTACAAAAAGGAAACTCAAAAGTTTGAATCTTCCTCGTCTAATTAACGGCCGCTCTTGGTTAGCGAACTGCGAGTCTGAGAGCCGCGAAGCCCACCTCACCGCGCGACCTCACCGCGCGACCTCACCCCGCGTCACCGCGTCACCGCGGGCTAATTGAAGTCAACCGCGGGGCGCTGCTAACGATCGGCCTACGGCGACCCTTGATGGGCCGTCATCTCTGTCTGCAGCCCCGCGTGGTATTTAGAGAGACCCTGGAGGTTGAGAGAAAATGAGAGAAAGAAGACAAAAAAATAGGAGGAGGAGGAAGAGGAGGAGGAGGAGGAGGAGGAGTGGAGAAGACGACCGGGGGTGGAGGTGCGGTGGCGGGGCAGGGGAGGGGAGGGGTTGGTTGTTAGACAAATGACCCACGTGATGAAATGACCGCCACGCTGTGCAGGAAGTAGCCACGTCCGGCTCTGCTCACTTCCGCTCAGTGGTCATTAACTCCCACCACCCCCACCACCACTACCACCACCACTACCACCACCACCACCACCACCACCCAGAGCTCCCCGCGGCTCCAAATTCACTAACACAAAATCGATAGGCGCAGGTGGAGCGCAAGGTGGGAGGACCGGAACTGTGGATGAGGTGAGAAGGGGGTTTAGGGAGGAGGGGGCTGTTGAGGGGGAGGAGGGGGCTGTTGAGGGGGAGGAAAAGAGAGAAAATAGAGTGGAAGGAGAGGGCAGAGGGGGAAAAAGGGAGGGGAATGAAAGGAGTCAAGAGGGAGATGAGTGGAAAGAAAAAAGGAAAGGGAGAAAGTGGACAGAAGAGGAGAGGATGGATGCCTCATATTCGTCTGGAGTCCACAGACTATGTTCCATGTTGTTTTTCTGTAACGTACAAGTCAAAAAGAGGATTTAGCTCCTGGTCTGTGGCACAGCGGCTGCAGTCAGAGCGATGTTCCGTGTGTGCCGTTTTACAAGCTTGACGACCCCTTCTGTTCTCGCGGCCGGTCACGTTTCTTTTGCCCCCGTGGCATTTGAGTTTTTACGAGTCCCCGGAGCCCAGCGGTGAACCCGTCAGATGTAACGTAAATAATAAAAAAAGATTGTAAAAAAAACAGGCATCAAGGCCTCTGCCAGTCGGGACACAATGTACTGTTTTAATGCGAGTCCCTTCTTCTGAGCATCACCAGAGAAGAGCAGAGAGAAATCATGAGCCATGCGCCGTCGGGCCCTTTCCACCACTCAGCTCAGACAATGAATTGTAAGACTCCGGAATGCGGTCGGATCTTTGTGTCGTCGCTCAACAAGTCGAGCCAAATGTTCACCGCAACGTGCTTCTGAAGTGAAAAGTGAAAAACAGAAAAGCCAGCCCCTTTTTCTTCCGACATAAGAAAACCCTGCCCAATCACCAAGGCTCGTCATCAGATTTGCCCACACGATGACAAAACCAACCGCTTTGGTCGAGGCCTTGCTGTTTCAGTGCCCTTCGCAAAGAGGAAATGTGAGGCGAGAGTCGGTGGGGTGGGGAGTGAGACACACAGGAGAGTGAGACACACAGGAGAGTGAGACAGGATGTACGCGCAAAAACGGCGGCACCCGTGGAGCACAGCGGTGGTCCGACGGAACCAAAGTTCCCCGCAGTGCTCTTACACGAAGGAGCCCGGGGCTTTTTCTTGAGGCCGCGAGTGTTTCACCCCGCTGGAGTCGGATTGCGTCACTTTCGAAAGTGCATCTGTTATTTTGTCCACACACCCCCAACCGCTCACTCTCTGTCGTGTCATCTGCACACAGTACTAATTATTTGTTCTTTTTTTTTATAATAATGCTTGGCCACCCCCCGGGGAAGTGTGGCCCCCACACCAAGAGCCTTGTCCAAGTGAAGTGGTGTGAATTAAGATGAACTTGAGGCACTCTTCTTCTTCTTCTTCTTCTTCTTCTTCTTCTTCTTCTTCTTTTTTGCATGTCAATAACATCACGGCCTGCATGTTTCAAATCATCATCATCATCATCATCATCATGGACGAGCGGTTAACGATTTGATTATCTTTCTGTACATGTAAAGGAGAATTATTCATGTTGGATATGATGGAAGATGATAAAAAAAAAAGAAAAAGAAGCACCCCCACTCCCACTGCCGCCTGTCAAAGAATTACATTTCACTAACTGGCCTTGACAACCTAATTGAACATTAGACTAATACATAACATCACCAGAAGAGAAATGAAAGCCTGCCGCCCCTGAACACTGCTGTCTTCCCCCAGTTATTTCTGTCTTTGGCTCTGAGTGAAAGGACCTTCATCCCAGAGTGAAGAGCACAATTTAGCCCGCTCTAATGACATAGAGGTATTCAGCAGGCTGCCCATAATTGTTGGACCAGGGCTGGGAGAATAATAGTCCCAAACTCTCGCCCTCCGAGCGCTTTCTCCTGCGCAAGTCTGAGCGCGTGCGGGAGACCCGAGTCCTCCAGAAAGACGGAGAGACGGAGATAACCAGGGCCAGTAAGTTATGTGAACTGTGGGGAGCCCATTATTTCTTAATCTGCTTCTTTTTTTTCAATGTGGGAATTAGAGGCAGGCCGGACGCGGGGAGCTAATTTCTAATGTGTGATTCTGCGTGTGCGCGTGTGGTTTAACCAGGGCAGCATGTCCTCGTGTGGCGATCTCCAATGTTCCTCGGCTAATACCTGTAACTCAGTGGCTCATATGGACGTTAATGAGTACCGAGAAGGGCACACTTCTCCAGGCACAGAGAGAGAGAGCGAGAGAGCGAGAGAGCGAGAGAGCGAGAGAGCGAGAGAGGAGAGCAGTGCAGGTCTAATGAACTCATAGCCGGCTGTATGCTGTCACTCTCCCGCTCAGCGCTGTGACCTGGACAATGCAGCCACATTGTTGCCCCGGCATTGTGTGTGCTAACCCAGGCAGGCAGCGCCCCGTAGCGAATCAATGGCGGCTGTAACTTAAACGTGGCGGCGGTGCGGGCCAGCGATGCAGCTGTCATTCTGAGCATTGTTGGCTCTGACAGCAGCCTCTGATGAGGGCATTGTAAAGAGAGAAAGTCAGCAGAACGGCAAAAAGAAAGAAAAAAAAAGCTAAAGGCGCGACGTGGTGCAGTGTGGAGGCTACGCGAGCTCACCGCAAGATGATGATGATGATGAAGATGTATGTCTGAGTTTGCAGAGGCAAAGAGTAGTTAAGTTCGGGACTGTGCCAAAATTATTTGCTTTTTTTGGGGGGGGGCAGAAGGTGCTGAGTCCCTCAGCACCTTCTGAGCTGCTGCTTGTGTCCAGGTCAGTGAGAACCAGTAACTCACTGTGATCCAATAAATAGAAAGTGAGTGAAATATTCAACATTTTGTGACGTTTGCCAGAAAGATTTGGCAATTTTTTGCGTCACTTCCTGCATTGATGGCTTCATTATTGTTGTTCCATAAAGATATTGAGGTTTGGGCGTACACTATTAAATAAGTTGTACCAGTTATGTGCTGTCAGCTCCTCTCCCCATGCAAGTCCTTTTCTTACAGTCCCTTATTTCTCACTTGAGAGAAACCGGAACGACTTTATTACAACCCTTATCATGTATTTATAGAAGCCACCTGTGACATTTTCATAAAAGTAAATGTCATGGATGCTACACAGTGTTGTATATTTTTTATAATAAAAAAAAAGGAGCAACTTAATGAAAGCTTTTACATTTGGTTCGTCTAATAGACCCTTTGGAGACGGCCATGTGAGAGAATGCCATTGGACAGCGTGTCATTCACGGAGATCCGTCAGGCGTCACGTCCTCAATACGAAAGCACAATAACCAACGAAAGGGTCAAATCTCAAACACCTGAGTTTATTTTCTATTTTCAGCATAACCCCCAAAAAAGACCAAAATCAACAGTGCGTTATTCTTTCTCACAGTGGTTTCTGACTTCGCTCGCACAAACCCCCGAACCGAGTCTTTAAAAAAAGTTTTTTAGAAGGGGGGGGGGGACTATTTCCAGCCGTGGATTAATACACATTTGTTGCTCTAGTGAGCGTTTACAGCAGGATGGTGAATGTGGGATCGAGTACAAAGAAATGACAGTGCCCACGTTTATCATAATGAAGCAACACGTTTATCATAATGAAGCAACATGTTTATCATAATGAAGCAACACGTGTCTCCTGGTGCAGCAGTGTGGCTTTAGTCGTTTTTGTAGACGTGGAGGTCTGTGGCTCAGAGAAAGGAGACACGCCGGGGTTCGGCTACACGGACAAAACGTATTAATTGGATCAATTCATGGCCTGTTGGGATTTGGGTGCTGAGAAAACAGTATAGTTCTTGGCTGTGATGTTACAGTCATCGCAGGCTTTTAAGTTCGTGAAACACCCTTGCTTATTTTATTTACATTTTTTTCTTCATACTACACCTCCCACAATCCTTTACGGTGAATTTTAACATGCAAACCAGAGAAATCCATTTCCCCATGTCCTGTGATTTCAGACATCAATCATCCATGTCAAAATAAGAATGTGTTACTTAATTCCCGGGGGGGGGGCGGAGGGGGGAGTGCTTTTTTGAGATATGACGTTTCCTTCCAGCAATAGCGAAATACGATTTTTAAATTATACATTTTACAGCTCAACAGCCCCAGGTCCAGCTTCTTAATGGGCTTTAGACTGAGATTTGATTGGGTCCTGTAGTGCCTCAACGCCATCGAAGACCTGAAAGGCTCCGCAGAGCACCCAGAGAGCAGGGATGTGAATAGAAAGGTATTGAAGCAGGTATTGAGGTCCCAAAGAGACGTGTGTGTGTGTGTGTGTGTGTGTGTGTGTGTGTGTGTGTGTGTGTGTGTTTGTTCTTTTCAGGTCTTAAGAGCTCTTGTCCCCAAGCAGTAAAACATGGAGCGCTGCACTCCACAACCCTGCCGGTCATTTCATCTACCTCCAAATGTCACAGTGTCACAGACCTTTGTTGAGATCAGCAAGCAGTGTGTGTGTGTGTGTGTGTGTGTGTAGGTTACATGAGATTGACCTGACAGACAAGGTAAAAAAGAAAAGAAAAGAATGAAAAAAAAAGAAAATGAGCACTAAAAAAACACTCAAAATTGGTAACTTTATTGCTCTCTGCTCCCGGCGCCTCAGCTTTGCGCCCTCGCGGTGAAACCATCAGCCCGGGGAAGATGGCCGCCATTAGCCGAAAAGCCACATCTTGTCCATCTCGCCCCCTAATTAAAGAACAGGGATTCAATGGAGGCTCGGAGCAGCTCGGAGCGGACAAAACAGATAATGGAGAAGCATTACAAACAGACACAGAAAGTCCACACCCTCCATGCGTTTCAGACAAACGAGTGATTTTTTTTGTTTGTTTTGTTGTCCCCCCGCCCCCCCCCTCTCTTCCCTTCTCCTCCAGGACAATAATGAGGTGGGAAAGCCACGTCGGTCAGTGTGTGGCGCCGGGCCGTTTACCCGCCATTAAAGATTAATAGAAATAGAAGAACGGGCAGAGGGGTCAGCGAGGCTGAGGCCAGCGATATTAACAGGAAATAGGATGGAGCAGAGGCGCTGTAGGCGGGCTACAGCTAAACAAGCCATTATCATTCATTTACAGGATATTTGTCATTCACAACACAACCGGCACCGACCAATAAGTGTTGTGATGTTTGACTTGAATAACGGAACAAGAGCTGAACATGAAAACAGTTACCCCGCTGCTTTATTCATACTCATTTGCACTTTGCCTTCCTTTCTTTGTCCTTTCCTCATCTTCACCTTTTTGTTTCTTCTTATGGTGTCTTGTTTCCTTTTATTCTTTCCTCACTCCATTTGTTTCCCTTTTGTTTCCTCTCTTATTTTCATTCCCCTTTTCTTGTATTTCCCTCCCATCTGCCTTTATCCCTTTTGTTTCCTCTCCTCTTCTGTTCTTTTCTTTCTTTTTCCTCCCTTTCCTTTCCTCCCTTTCCTTTCATCCCTTTCCTTTCCTTCCTTTCCTGTTTATTTTCCCCTTTTCATTCCTTTCCTTTCTTACACTTTAATTTCTGCAACTTTTATTTCCTTACCTTACCTTTTTCTTTCCTTTCCTCTCCTCTGCTCTCCTCTTCTTTATCCTGCAGAGATCCAACTTTATTGCCAGTGCTTTAGAGAACCAATACAAGGAGATTACGCCTGTGTCCTTTTACTCTTCTGTTATTAAAGCAGCCGCTCTGTCACAACTCTGCTCAGCTGTGTGTGTGTGTGTGTGTGTGTGTGTGTGTGTGTGTGTGTGTGTGTGTGTGTGTGTGTGTGTGTGTGTGTGTCTTAGATCTCTCCCCACACTCTAGCCTAGCTTACAGCAGAGCTGCGTCCACATTGAAGACTCCACGGTGACTCGTGTGATAGTGTTATCGCTGCATTATTGCCAGCTCCCGGGCTGTTTGTTGTTTCCTGTTTGCACCAACACGTAACCAACCCAAAGTGCCTTAATGTCCCTCGATGTTTACCGTGTTTGCCATGTTTATGTAACGAGCGAATACGATCAGGAATCACAAAGTGACTCATGAACACGTTTAGGTTTGGTCATTACACAGTGTGGAGACATCGCCTGCATAATGTGTTATAGTGCGGTTCGCCTTAAGTCGGCAGCTGTCGGCGTCCTCTCTTTACATATTGTGTAATGAAGATATGTGTTATTACATTTCATGTACATTTCAGACAGTTTTATATGGATTGACTATTGGTGTATGAACTAGATGTGTTCGGGTTGTTGTTTATTACTGTGTCTGAATAATTCCGTGAGGGAGGGGTCGTGCAAATGACCTGGCACGAAAATAAAATGTTCATTCATTCATTCAATAATGGAATTTTTTTTCACAGGCAGATTCAGCTCCTGACTTTCCTGTTGATTCCCGCATTAAAGAGCAGATCTTCTTTTTTTTTTAAATCAGGCAGCACTTTTGACTTGGAACGGTGCGACGCGCTGTGGAAGACTAGTGATTTTGTTGTTGTACGTTCACGTTCTTGACAACAAGTCCCAGTCTACCTCAGCGAGTCACACCCACACCTCCATCTGGCTGTGACCTCCAGCGCCCATATGGCTCCGATCATAATCAGCTCCCCTGGATCTCCACTTGGTCCTGGAGAGTTTAAATATGCTCACAAACGGACTGAACTTAAATACATTTAGAGGCTGTACCAGAATAAATGCCAGCCAAAAAAATAAAATAAAAAAATAATAATAAATGCTTTGATATTATGAAATTCTTAATGATAAAAAAAGAGAGACTTATATTTTTTTAATTGTGCAAACCACCTTTCCCTTTAAATCTTGACCCTTTACCACTCAAATAAGCGTCTGCTTTCTTCTTTTTTTTTGGACATCATGTTCTTGTAAAGGTAAGTACCGTAAACCATTTACCACTGCACTGTAGCTTCTGAAGACATTTATTTGTATCTGTATTGTTATTGTGTAAAGACAATATATGTGCAAAACTGCACTTTAGAAACAAAAACAAAAACGGGAAAAGTTAAGCTGATGTGGACTCGACAGAACTGCGAGGCAACACCGCAGAACATCCGTCCGACCTGATAGGGGGGTGGGGGGTGGGGGGGGATATCGTCTCTTTCTTTGCTGTCATTTCTTGCATATGACTTGTAACTGTATACATTTTCAACTGCACCTGAAATAAACTGAGAGCCTGTAACCGGTTCGTGTGAGCTGATTAATGTTCTGCGCTCTGCATATTCCACCCCATTGTACATGTCAGCCAGACTCCAACTGTGGCAATCAATTCAATCAGCAGCGCTTATGAACCCATTACAATCTAGCTGAGAGCAGGCGGGTGCTGCATCCTTCAGCTGGCCTCAGAGTAATTACTATTTAGTCAAGCCAAAAAGGATAGAGGGATGAAAGGAAGGATGGAAGGATGGATAGATGGATGGATGGATAGACTAATAAAACACGTCCCTAATGACTCGCATGTGACCATGAATATGCATCACAGCGATTGGGCAATAAGAGTGGGTGTTGCGTTATTTACACCTCCCCACCCCAACCCCAACCCCCTCTGAGAACGCTGTAGCACGTTGCCACGGTGACCAACATGTACCATAGCAACCGCGCTGAACGTTCCAATCCCGATTCTGGAGGCCAGAGGTCTCGCAGCGCTGCGAGGACGTCTGCGGGCCTCAAGGGCGTAATATGCGATGTGGGGAACTCATTGGCCCACCGCTCTCACCTCGGGCATAATTACAGGCTCGGCTCTCCGTCCGCACAAGAACGGGGGTTTCGACAACGCTGGCAGGGACATTTCCAAGCGAGCGTTTGAACCACTAACTTCTGGACGAACGGCGTGTATTTCTGTGTCACTCGACTGGGAGTTGTAGTGCTGCTGCTGTGTGTGTGTGTGTGTGTGTGTGTGTGTGTGTGTATGTGTGTGTGAACGTTAGAGCCACACGTGTGGCTGCACAGTCAAAATGTTTGGGGCCTTATGATCACTGATTTCTAACTTGTTTTTTAACCTCTCCACGTCCAGTTTAGAGCCTTTTATTTAACCTTAAAGGTGCAATGTGTAAGAGTTCTAGTTTAAAACACCCCTAAAAAATGAACTACCATTATCAACAGAACGTAAAGAAGTCACAGTGAATATCAGACACATGTTGAATATCTCATGAAATGAGCCGACCAGAGGGTTTGTCATTCACGTTGAGCCTACATGGCTCCGTGTACGTTTTGATTGGAGATGAAGTCTCAAAACAAAAGTCTTTTTTCGGCCACTTTGGATTTAATCCCATGGAGAAATTATCAAAACGTACACAGACCGTGCAGCCCCCGATATTTAATAATATCATTAATAATATAATATATATTCTAATTAATGTTGTATAAAGAAGTCTCACTTGATTTATTCCCTCAGTAAACATTGTAAACATGAGTTTATGTCTCAATCTCTAGTTTCAAGTCTTCTTCAGTACAACATGATGTTCATTTTATAAATTATAATCCATTTAGAGTAAAATAGACAGGATATGCTTTAGGGTGGGGCTATAAGTTGATTGACAAGTCGCTACCGCTACCAGAACCATATACAGCGTCCCTACGTCACTCCTCCACGCTGCAATAATGGTCACCTCTGCTCACTTGTTGGAAAAAGCCAAGATGGCGGCGGTCAGAATCCAAGATGGCGGCGGTTGAAACGCCGAACTCAAAGCTTCAAAACAGCATTCCACAAGCCAACGGGTGACGTCGTGACGACTACGTCCACTTTGGTAGAGTATTACACAGTGCACCTTTAAGTAGCTTCAAGGTTGGGACAAAAATCTCATTCACACAGTCTGACAGTCACATCACAACCTTATACATCATGGATCAGCTTGTTCCAAGTCTTCATTAGATGCCATAGATGTTTTTTGACGGCTGCATCATTTCATACTAATTTCCGCAAAATTCCGAACATCAAAACAGCGTCCGGATGTTGTTCACGTGGTCCGGTTTGGCTGCAGGTCAGTGTGGTGGAAGAGACTGAAAACCTCAGAAGATTGCGCCTGTTTACATGTTTCTACTCGATTCTATTTACAAGGGTCACAAGGACACACAGCCCTGAACACCGTCGAGCACATGCACCCACTCCTCTCCTCGTTAACCAGCCTTGACCACAAACAGCCTAAGGTCCAGTGAAAAACACATTCAATTAGTCTATTGATTTCTTGCAGATTGATGTTGATGAATGACACTTATTGTATCCATTTGAATGTGGATCGCATTGATTTTACTCATACAGAGAGGCGCTATGTGAACAGCATTGCCCATATTGCACATGAAGGGGGTGCAGACCATACGGATAGCTTTTATCCCCTCAAATGCCACCTGAGTTACTTGATGAAATTATAGTTTTCTCTTTTAAAAACGAAGCTCAGTTTGGTATTGAAGCTCGGTTAAATATTTGAAGATCTCTCCAGCTTCAGAAGAGACAGACTGCTGGCATGTGTTATAATAAACATGGATTAAGTTGTCAAAGCTGGAACAGCACCTCCGCTTCAGGATAGAAAGCCAAGGCAAATAAGCAACAGTTTATTTGGAGAGCAGCAGCAGCGCCGCTCCGAGTAACGGCGTTTTATTTCAGAGCAAATTGTTTTTAAAACTGAAATACTGCTCGACGGGGTTGCCATTTTTTTTGAGTCAATCAAAATATTAGCCGTGGGGTTTAAGCTCTTGATTTGTATTTAGATATAATAATATAGATAGATAGATAGATAGATAGATTGATTGAAACAGAACATTCAACAGCTTTCTGCTAAAAAAATCCACTTTGTCTCATACAATTATGACCATGTGGTTAAGATAGAAAAAGAACATTTTTATATTGTTTTTATACTACAGCTCTGAGCCTCCTGCCTCAACCACCATTCCATCACATACTTGACAGAAAACATACTTCAGCTGGAAATACACTCGCATCAGAATGACCAACAAGTCCTCCAAACTGAACGAGAAATCCTCACGCTACCCGCTAGAACGACACGATAATTCAGATCTGACGCCCATATCGCGACAACGCTATGGTCAAGGTTTGCTTCTAGGCACAAAAACAACCTGGTTAGCTTTCGGGAGAGATCGTGGTTTAGGTCTTGGGTCTTGGGTCTTAAAGGGGCTTTTATATGAGATTGGGAGCGTATCTATTGCCTCTCAACGGCTCCTAACATGGTGACGGCTAAGCCGACAGGCTAGCAGCTAACGGCTCTAACACACTGACAGGAGGGTGAGTGCTACGCATGAGCTAGCCATCGGGGAACGCTCACGAGCACTAAACGCACGTGTGGCCAGCTCGCCTGTGTAAACGAAGCAAGGAGAAGCTCGGAGGACAACACACACAGAGGTAAAGCGACTTCATTCTCTGCTCAGGTATCACTCCACTTCATCTTTATTTAGCAAATAGTTGTTTGCTGCTATATTAATGCTCTGAATCCCATATAGTGCACCTTTAAATTATAAAGCTTCTTCTACAGGCTTTGTCACTTCAACATAAACATGTCGCTCTGGGGCACTTGCTGAAACAACTGATGCGGTCGTTCTTCTTGGGAGGACAGTTTTAATCTGTGGCCTGTGGTGTCCCACAGGGCTCCCTTCTTGGTCCTTTGTTGTTGTTTTTTTATTTTTATAGGCATCACTGCTGCATTCCCATTAATGCACGTCACACTCTTTTTTTCATATACTTTTCAGAATTTCTTTTTCTCAACAGCTCAAGCTGAACCACCTGCTGCTCAATCTCGGAATCCATCGGCTATCGGCGACTTAGCCTCTAGGGCTAAGACCAATATTTTGGGGATTCCGGTGAAGCCAGCTGATATCCGGGCCATGACTTCCTGTTCCGTGCGCCGGTCATAGTTTACAGTCCGATTAGCCACTTGAAACGCGAGAATGTAGGAGTTGTGAGACGACTTCTACGAAAGCTAATAAAACGTTGCCAGACTATAGCCTAGCATCTCGACCAATGTGTTTCCGCCTCTTTTGCTCTCCTCATTGACTGCTCACCTGCATTCAACCAAAGCTTGTTTGAATGTGATTGGTCAATACTGCTCAGACTACAAAGGGAAAGTAGAACTTCTGAGACCAAAATCTTGTCCTGTTAGATTCTACATTCATATGCCAATATCTGTTTATAGTGATTACCTACTGCTCTAATCTAATTAAAATGAAACAAGTGGATACAGGTTAAGAATTTTCAGAGATAAACTCATGGGAGTCATGACTGATGGGTTGGAAAAAAACAACTTCACTTTGTGCAGTGAGGCGACAGTCTGTAGCTATCATCAGTAGGGTGGTTAACTTTTTATAGCTTGATTTTCCCTAACCTCACATTCTGCAGATTTTCAACAGAGTGCTTCTTTATTTGCTTTCAACCCCTGCAAGCTCAATGTTTCCCTGAGGAAATTTGTCAAATTATGTTTATTAAGCTGCACATCTCAGCTTTCGGAAAAGTTGGTCACAAAATTTTCGGTTAGTTTCCAACCAAAGATTGAGATCAAAACTGTATTTTCACTGATAGTAAACCAAGAATTCCTTACCTTTACACCTTCAAAATATACATTCCACTTTTCAGATTAGTGCTTTTGTAAAACTCGGAATTGCACTACAACTCAATGTTTAACATCAGTGTGCAATGATTCCTCAAAAATTTGGTTTGAAAATTGCACATATTGTGTATCATTATATATGTGAGATATGAGGCACAGCTAGTAAAAATGTGTAAACTCGGAAAAAGCAGTGATGAGGAGAAGCTATTCCAAAGAGGACCTCAGTATAGTACTGTATGTATAATCTTTATCTAAAAATGTGGAACAAGAACAGAGTAAAAATGAAAAACAGAGTTCATTCCAATCTGAGGATGCCTCTCAGAGCCATGGTGGTTATTTATTCCACAACCTCCTTCTGCCCTCTGCTGTCCAACTACTATATAACAGAAACACGCCACACAGAAGCAATAATAGATGACACATAATGCATGAAGCATACACAACAAGCAAGCTGCTGTGAAGACTGTTCCTTTGGTGGAATCCTAAAACAAGATGTCTGCAGTTTTATTGCACTACAACAGACAGACTCTTTGAACATACAGTAAACATTGTATCATACTCAAGTGTAACACATTAAGCGTTATTGTATACCTATAGGCCTTCAATATAATTCAAAACCACTTTAGTCGGCATGTCCCTCGATACATTTACATTACTTTGGAAAATGTTCCATAATGCGTCATAAAAACAGTAACATATTGTGGGATATTAATTGTGGTCAATTGACAGCTATTAAATAAAACACATTAAGTAGGAACTTGCTTGATGAGGATGATGATGATGATGATGAAGAATGGAGGCTGCAGGGGATTGATAACATGAGCTGACAGAGACAGAGTTCACTGAAAGCAGTAACGTTCAATGAAGTTCACTTGAAACAAGTCATTTTCTTCCAGTTAAAAGTTATTCTTTTGCATTTGAAGATTCTTTTCTTTTTCTTTTTTAAGATTGTATGTCCTGTTTGCAACAACCTTGTTTAAGGAGGATCTTCTACATTCATCAGCCTCAAGTCACCGATACTACCAATAAAACTTATTTTGTGGCAAACTGCCCAGTGTGTTCTGCTTGTGTCTTATATAGCGAGTGCTGTGTTGCTTTGGAGCTGTTGATACTTGATTGCACATCTATACAAGGGATGTATACAATAATAGATGTTGGGCAGATAGTTTACATTCTGCATTCCTTCTTGTTTGCACATCTGTGGACTTTGGGATGGAAAAACACACCAAGTAAAAACAGTAGATCAATCATATGCTTATGGATGTATTTTAATAAAAATAATTCTGTCAAAATTAAACAGAATACAATATTTCTTTTTTAACATGTTTCCAGTACATAGTTATTTTTTTTTTTCAATTATCATTTTTACTTTTTTTTTTATATCGTTTTAAAAGTCATGCTAAGTAGAGGGTAACTCATTTCACAATTGTTTTTTTTTAATTTTTTTAATATTTTTTGCTAAAACTCAAAAGTCAAAATACGAAATTAAAATCATGATAGAAGTCAATTGTGCACAGCTCGTCCGCGATGCCTAAATCCATTTCTCCGGCCTCTCCAGAAGAAGTCCATGTGGCTTCAAGAGGTCCCCGGGGCCCATTTCCAAAACTGCTCACATCCCTCCTTTCCTTAAAACAATCACTGATCACATCAGTGGCTATGTCTATGCAGGGATAAGAGGAAGGGTGCGTGGCAACAGTGCTGAGACGCAGCCCAGGCTCAAACACAAAGGACAGCTGGGAGACTTGTTCCCTACAGGTATGCAACAGAGGTTGTTCTTCCACGTACAAGTGTGTGTGTGTGTGTGTGTGTGTGTGTGTGTGTGTGTAACAGAAGTCCTTTACAGCTGTAGAAGCAGATGTCGTTGAGTGTGTGCTGTATGTGTGGTTATTATAGAATAGTTCCTATTATAGCAGACAGTCTTTATAAAAACCAGCTTGGTAAAAAGTGTGACCACATACCCTGTAGTAAACCCCACATATTATTCCACGTTTCTCTACATCAGACGGACATTCGCTTATAAATGGAAATATACACTTCAGGGTGGATCCATCAGAACTTGACCAGGTCACAACAAAATCAGTCGAAAGTGACAGCTTGCCACAAGTCAGATAACAGTAAATCAGTGCTATTTGGTAGAAAATAAGTCTGGTGTAAAAACAAAAGGAGTTACAATGTTTCACACAAAGCTAAAGGATGGAACAAAACAAGTTGTGGTACTCAACATCCAATTGTTGGGTTGGAAACGGCTCGAAGTCAAGTCCGATTTTGTTGTTTTGCAACGAACAATCATCCGATTAGATACAGAGACAGAAAGCTGAACACTCAAAATCAATAATTCAATATTTAACTCAAATATGAACGAAATAAACAAGATATTGTGAAATAAATGGTCCCATGAACAGATATAAAAGAGCCAATAAACTTTGAAACAATTCGATGGATGATCAAAACCCAACTCGGGCCCAGCGGGAGCTAGCTAGCAAAGACCTCTCTTGCATGTGTTTGCACTTCACAGAGTGAAGAAACATTTCTGGGGCCTATAAGCAACTCTGAATTAACCAGCTAATGTCAGCTGCTAACACTAGCAACACTCACTATGGTGCTGCGCAATAAAATCCAAGCCCACAGGCCAACCTAGCTAGTTAGCTGGCTAGGTAGGTAGCGTATGTGGCTCAATTAAAAAGAAAGCTTGGTTACTGGGCAGAGCGTTTATGGGCAGCAGCAGCAACTAGTTGGTTGATTCAAAATCACTAACTAGCTAGTTGGTTGGTCCGCTACTAGCTAGTGAGTTCTCTACTGGCTAATAGGAGCTAGCTGGCTACATTCTGGTAGCCGTTGTTAAGCCGTGCGAAGAGGAGCTGGAGACTCGGTCGAGGGGTGAACAGGGTGGGCGCTGGTGAAAACACACGTTTGAAAGAGGGCATTTTGAATAGACCAGCTATTGTGAAAATGAATTATTTCACAATGCATTGCTTCAATTATATTTTTGACTCCATTCATTCATAATGATATTTATTTCATAATGTCTTATTTATTCACATAAACAATTCGGGGCTCCATACAAAGTGGCTGCCAGCGAGCGGTGGTTGACAAAAGAGGCTGTTCCTGTAATTTCGTGCCATTGGAGGACTTGAAGTGATAATTGGACGTTTTTCTTCTGCCATTGATCGGACTCCGAATCGGGATCAATGTGGTTAAATCTCACGGCGGCCAGCAGCGAACCTGCTCAATAGAAAGATGAGGGGTTTTCCATCTTTTTTTTGGGCTGTACTGAGAAGCACTCGGGGACAAACTTATGAATTGGGGCTACATAAATAAACATGACTATGTCCTCCTGTCCAATAATAGAGAGGACATAGTCAAGTCAAGTTTATGGCTGTGGGAGAAAAAACAACACCTTCTTCCAACACACACAACTGATTTTAACAACCTTTTAAAAAAGGGGTTTGGCATCAAATGCCAAAAAATGAAAGCGAGACTGTGACTTAATTATCACATTCACAGTTATCACCCGAAAATAAATAAAATTTGAAAAACCTTCTCGTGCGGCAAATTATTTCATCTTTGTTTGAAAGTTTAATTGCGACAGCACATGCACAGAGGAGGTCAGGCTGTGGATAATGGTGAAAAAGGAAAGGAAAATATAGACTGCAATAATGAAATCCTCACAGGCGACTTAACTGTTAGCCTTCCACACACTGTGCTCGTTAGTCTGCCTGCGATACAGATTTTCTTTACGCTGGCGACCGTGATAACAGGTGTTGTAGGCGCAGCTGGTGCTGAGCTCCGCCACCTGCAATGACGTCACTGATTAGTCCATGTTGGGGTCGTTATAGTAAAACTAAGGCTTTAGCACCTCTTATTTTCCAATTTAAAGAAGGGACAGGTCACCGCCAAATCAGAAATACACTTTTTTATTTTTTCATATTACCCATTGTGCTATTAATCAGTCTAGTTGTTTTGGTGCGAGTTGCCGAGTGTTGGAGGTATCTGCCGTAGAGGATGTTGCCTTCTCTCCAATACATGTGGAGAGTGCCATTTAGTCCACTTGGTTGAAAAAAAAAGAAAAGAAAAAGAATAATAGTTCCTACATCAAAACGGCTCGCAACAAGGTCTGTGGATTATCTTCAGTAACCAGGTCATGATTTTCTTTTACTGTTTAGTTTTTCAAATGCATCTTTTTTTTTGGAGGGGGGGGGCTTTGAGCGCCACAAGCCGAGTGCCATCAAGTCCCGTTCTACTTTGAGAGAACCCAGACATGACTAAGGCCGATATATCTCCAACACTCAGCAACTCAAACCAAAACAATCTCGATCGATACGCAGCACTAGAGGGAAGGAGAAAAACATGTATTTTTGATTTCGGGTGAACTGTTCCTTCAGTCCCTTGTCGTCAACCTGTCCCCCTGGTTACTGGCAGTGTTCTCCTCTACAAAAGGCCCTCCAATTGTGTTTTTTTTTTACACAGGCAATTTTTGTTTTTCTTCCAGGATGTGTCTAACCATTTTAATACTTTAAGCATTCCAACACTGACACAGAGAGATGCATTTTTAATTCCAACTTTCTGGAATAATTTAGGGACCCACTTTTGTCCATTTTATATTTTCTATCAGCAGCAGTGTTCTCTACTGTACGAGTCAGCCTTGACTGGGGCTGCTGATCTGCTCCACACAATCAATGGTGTTTTTTAGTTTTTTTTATGCTGAGCACTTGTTTGCTCGCCCTGGTTGAATTTATTTCAGGACATGCATACACTTCTGAGTATTTCAGGAGCATAAAGGAGTCTTTCGGTCTTCTGCATCTTATTAAAGACGATGTTAATATGCCTCAGGGTTTGTAAAGTTGACCTACAGTCGTGGGGTCAGGGGGTCACCGTGGTAGCCAGATGCGGGTATTGTGGTCTGTGATATGGTGAACAACAACAACAACGTGAGTAAAAATACTGATCGCAGGGAATCAAAATCCACCCATTAAAAACAGAATAAAAAGTAAAAAAGGGGATTCACAATTTGCTTTGTCCAGGATGAGCACAACAAACTGACAAAAAAAAAAAAACTATAAAAAATGGCTAGATAAACAGAATAATAATTCATTATCTTTAAATAGTGTCACACATGTCTTTATTTGATAATACTAAATTAAAAAGGAAGCTTTCTTCTCTGCCGCTCTCCTCTGCTCCTCTGCCTGTGCCGCTGGCTCTCGGTCTGACGGACAGCCAAACACACCAATCACACGCATGCTCTTTCCTCCGTCGCCATGACAACTACCTGCTGGACATGCCTTCCCTCCGTGCTACTTAACATTAACCTGTGGAGAGACGGGTAATCATCTAAGCAAGGTGATGAATGAAGCATGATTTAAAAACAGCTTGCTTTCATATTCCTGCACAGCACGCATTTGGTGTTTTGGTATTTTCACGAGTCAGTAATTGTAGTTCCTTTTACTTCATATACTGCATGACCGGTGTATAATATGGCAATCGAATGTTTTTCATTTCATCGTGCATGTAATACATTGTAGGAAAAAGAATGGACGGAGACTGAGGTGGTTTATGCCGCGACATTACAGTCTTCAGCTACACTGTACATTTCAATACGGGATGCCAAATGTCACATGTCCTTTAAAAACAACAACAGGACATTTTTCAACCTGGATTGTCATAAATTGTGCCGCCTGTGCTGTAGAGATTCAGGTAACGTGAGCCTCCCAACACACCTTTTGCGTAATTCTTTTCAAACGTTTGTCTTCAAGTTGGACCGAAAGTAACCACAGCAATTAGCTTTTTAAATTTTTTTTAAGCTAACCCCATGTAGCCACTTTGAGGCTAACCAAGCCATCTGCACACCGGTTTGCATGTGACTAGGCTGTGTGTCATGGTGAACACCTGCGAGAGACATAGCAACAACAAAAAAAAGAGATTTGGTTTATTTTAATTTGTCTTTCAAGAATCTAACAGCCGTGTATCCAGTAGAGACTATTATGAGGACGGTCTTAAGCGTCATTTTGATGGTGTGTTTTACCTCCCCAATATCAACTGGAGGAAAAACAAAAAACAGCAAACACACCTACAAAAGCAATCAGATATCTGTTGTACTAATGTTTAAGTCAAAAATCATACGCAGCAATAAGTAACAAGTGTTGGTTATTACTGGAGACGAACAGCTAGTTTGGGGAGCTAGAAAGTTAATATCTAATCCGGGGGGCTAACTTCTTAGTTTACTTTCAGTTGTACTGAAAGGATTTATTTAAAAAATGTAGGTCCAACTGGGAGAGTCACAGGAGGCTTGCACCACTTGCCATGAAATGTGTTGTTTTGTGCACATTTCTGAATCTCCACAGCGTGGCGCATAGTCCGAATGAGCACAACGTAAGAGAACGACACGGGTGTTGTCCGGGTAATGTTACGTGACGTGAACGTACTCACCTGGACCTGAGCTAGTGCAAAAAGTTGTCTACTCTGGCGAAGGAGCAGGAACCGGACCGGACCCGGGCCATGAGCTGAACACACTCGGTGGCCTGGCCGAGCGCCAACATCAGCGGAGGCTGCTTGGGCAGATTTTGGGACTCTGGAGCGGGAAAACACAGTCCGGAAGGGGAAGGGGAAGGGGGGGGGTGCAACATGTGAGTCACAATGCGTGTGTGTGTGGTGTGAGAGACTCACACGGCGGTCAGGAAAAAAGTGGTTATAGTTTGAATTTATGTGAGTTATCAGTGCCACACACACACACACACACACACACACACACACACACACACACACACACACACACACACACACACACACACACACACACACACACACACACACACACACACACACACACACACACACACACACACACACACACACGTGTGTTTGCTCTTTACCCAGTATGGCGCTGTTGAGTGCAGAGCAGAGCGATTCTCTCTGGGTGGGGTCTAACTGCTGGCCCACGGGGCAGTTCCACGGGTCTGAGTACGCCAGCAGGCTGAATGCATCCTACACACAGACAGACAGACAGACAGACAGACAGACAGACCTCATGTGAATACATTCCGCATCTTTCAAGGTGAGGCTTGTTTGGCTCTAAGTGTACGTTATTTAATTATTTATCTCTCTATATATATTTTATCAATATAATTATTTCTCTATATATTTTATCAATATATTTATTTATCTATATATTTACTTATCTATATTTTTATTTATCTATTCATCCATGACTTTAGTTATTTATAAAAAAAATTAAATGATCTATCAGTTTATATCATGATTTAGCCATATATTTCTACATTTATTTATCTGTTTATATAATTATTTATATATCTATTTATTTATCTATCTATGTATGTAGTCATTTATTTATTTATAGAAATTGTAATATGATCTTTGGTCTCAATTTTGACGACACAAACTACCGTATAACTTACCGCCTCAGTTAGGCAACTTGACACCCATACTGTCATCATCACAAGTGAGTTATTAGTGCTCACTTATTGCTAAATATGAATTACTGAGCTTACTAGACCTTTTGGGTCAGCTGTAGAGAAAAGACAGAAAGACTGCCGACCAACTCTGGACTTGTGTGTGTCCCGCTCACTGGGTATCAACACCCAGTGGAGCAGTTACTTGTGTCACGCACCATATCAAAGCTAAACGGTGGGCTTTGGGCCCGGCAAGTGGCAGAGAACTGGTGTTGCTGAAGGTGAACATAATCGCACATATGACGAGAAAGAACTTCATTCAAGTGGCCAAAACCATGACCCCCGGTGGTTGAACACTACAGGAGAAGAACACGGTAAAATAGCAGGTAATTCAAAAATAAATGTCCTTCTTGGGTGAATTCTGTTGCGATAAAGGTTTTGCTATAATGCGATTAGTACAAAATTGGTATGATATTAGAAAGCGGTCTGTTTGACAGTTTTTTACCAGAGACTCTATTGTTCTCTGTGGACACAGCCTGCAGCACAAAGTCACTCGAGCCGTCTCCTGTGCACCAGAGAACCGAACCCCCGGCTGTCAGTCTTCTCTCATCGCAGCACATCCTCTATCAAACATTGCTCAAATTCCTGCCGCATGCACAGAGGGCACCAGGATTCTGACTGGTGCCGACGGGAAGAAACCTGTTTTGGCGTCACTTTAACCTGCTGTAGCGCAGCTGTTCGTTCAAATCAAAAGTGTGTGCACGTGCAGTTGTGTGTGTGTGTATACCTGTAACATCTTCTTGTGCGTGGCGTTCTTGCCATACTCGCGGCACAGCTGTTCATTGAGCGTCTGCAGCTCCCGTCCGAACTGGATCATCCTCTCTGTGGCTGCCTGGTTCCCTCCACACAGCTGTCTGCCATTACTACAACCATCATCTGCTGGCAACAGACACACACACACACACACACACACACACACACACACACACACACACACACACACACACACACACACACACACACACACACACACACACACAGTTAAAGAAGACACATAGAGGGAAAGGTACACAACAAAGCACATAAAGATGAATCAAATGAAGTGAAAAAAAGAGGAAAAAAACTAAAACATCATGAAAGATTCCTGATGTTGCGCCTATGCTACATGCAGAGTGTAGATCTGTGTGTGTGTGTGTGTGTGTGTGTGTGTGTGTGTGTGTGTACCTGTGACCCCATTGCCAATGCTGTTGTCATCAGGCTGAAGGATCTCTTCGTGTTTGTATGTGCCATTCATGATCCGCGCCGAGGAGCCCTCGACAACCCCGTTGGTATAGTGCTCTGCTTCAATCTCCATCTCACTGTCACTACACCCCCCCACACACAGACACACGGAAAGACACAAAAGATGGCACACAGGAGTGTTAAACTCAAAGGATGATGGTTCATAAAAATAAAAAAGGCCCAGTTGCCTCATCAGTTGAACTTTACAGATAAGGCAACAATTGGAAATTTAAAACACAATTTAAGACAACACTGAGCGGAGGTGACAAAGCCCATGTTAAGGATTTTTACAACTTGTACCTTGTATACTTTTAGCCATGTTCCCGTAGCGTGCAATAAAACTTTGTGAGACCTGGAAACGTGACCTCTTTGCAACAGAAGTCCACTGAGGCAACGAGCACGAGCAGCCAGTTGTGTGTCTGAACCATCATCTCATTTGACTTGTACATAGTAGAGCTGTAGCACAGCATGTTTCAGTCCAGAGAGTGGAATGTCATCATCACCCACAGAATGATGCTCAGAAATGCTAAATTAAGAACCAAGTTGTGAAGAAAAAGAAATGCTACCCTGCTGCTTCCTGTCATGAAGATGGCGCAACGTGTACACCAACTGTATTTTTCTACACCATTAAATATTCACGACTGGACAAGCAACAATGTTTAAGACACATTAAACACTCAAAAACAAGGGCTGGGCGATTCATCAAAGTTCATTTTCTATTACGATTTTTGGCTTCCAAACATTTCTGAAAACAAGATAATGGAGATGAAACGGTTATGGCGACGCATTGCGTTTCGCAACGATGCCCCGCTCGACGGGTCAGGGGCAGCCGCTCGGTGTGGGAGGGGGCCCCCTCCACCGTCACCAGATTCCGACTCGGACGTCTGTTAATCTCGATCGACCCGCTGAAAGGACGCAACGTCGCCTTTTACCAACTGAGCCCCGCCCATTTCAAATCGGCGTGAAAGGCGGAGACAGACTCAGCACAGACTGCAATCTCTCGTGTGAATCAACAAAAAAAAAAAAAAAAACGTTGGCAGCTAATGACAAGTGTGTCCATGAGTGAGCACGTCGCTCGCAGTTAGAAGTGGATTGAGATAAATGGGTTTTCAGGGCCTTTAAAACAGAAAATATTATGCCCTCACTAAACGCAGGAGATCAAAATAGAAGATTTCCTTTCTATAAATAATCCAGTGGCTCACAAAGTGAAGCGCAGTGCAGTATCATAGACGCTGCCAATGTTCTTCTGTGCCAATGTTATCATTTGCTTGCACCGATTACATATTAAATGTCTTACAATCGCTGTAGTAATAATTCATAGATGATAAACTGTTCCCGTGTGGCACCTTTTATGATCAACGGTGAGCCGACCGAGTGTGACACTTCAGCACCGCCTCCTAAATCTCTATTTATTTGTGACCATAAACTGCGGGCATGTGCTGCGTTCGATGTCGTTACTGAGCGCCTTACACTCCACACCTGTTGTGCATCAGCGGTAGCGGCGGTGCCAGGGGCAACAAGCCCGGGGTCCCCCGCTCCAGGTCTAAAAAGCCCCTACAGGCCTCCCTACCTGGTTTCCTGGGTGCTGTTGGCGCTGTGCGGCTGGCTCTTGGTGGAGTCGGAGGAGTTGGACTCGGAGTAGTTGACGGAGGACGGGGAGGAGGAGGTGGAAGAGGAGGCGGAGGAGGACACGCTGGGGTATTTGATGCCGCCGACGCCGGTGCCGCCGTGGCTCTTTGACTTGTTGGGGGGGGTCACTCCGTTACTGCAGGTCGGGCTGTCGGCTCCTGTGTGGTGGGTGGCAGGAAAACACAGACGCTTATCTCATTTCTTACAACAACAAAACGTTCTTTTTGGTGGATGTTTGTACAGGCGATGACAGCATGTGTACCTCCGGCGTGCAGGTGTGCGTTGCTGGCTCCGTGGCGGGGGCTGAGGCTGGGTGAGCCTGGGTAACTGTCCTGGGACTTCGGGGAGCGGATTGTCAAGCAGCGGACCTCGCTGTCTGTGCCGTTCACCATCTCCACGAACTGGCGACACCTAGAAGAGAGGCACGCTGGTGTTGTACTGGCATTTTTGAGCGGGCAGTACCGCGTGTTTACTTCACACACCCCAACCCCCCAACCCCCCAGCCCCCCACCCCCCACCCCCGATACAGCATCTCTGCCCTGCATTCCATCTTAGTCCTTAAAACACTTACTTCAACATGAATAGTAGGTTGGGGTTGTGTTCTAACAGGCCGGGGTAAAGCTGCTGAGTAGCCTCTATGGCTTCGCCCACCCGTCCTGCCAGCACCAGCTTCTGTATTCCTATTGGACCAAAGAAACAGGGAGCTATTTACAGCATATTGATCAAAAGGGAACCAACGCTTACACAGCGAACATTTGACAGGTCATTAGAGGACAAACAATACCCATAGTCTCTGATTCTGAGCGCCGTTTGGTTCAAAATGATGGGATGCTTAAAATCCATATCACATCTGATAGAGTGGAAATGTATTATTTGACGGTGAGAAAAAGTTTGCTGGAAGTATTCAGTTGTGAAAACAGGCAGCTACACCTTAAATGGTTCAGGAGAAAGACCTCCACAACACCAAGCCCGGAACATTCCGTGGTGCTGTAAAGTGACTTGACGGGGATGTAATACAGTGAAATTAATCTGTGAAACAATACGAGTGTGGTTGGTTTGGTCACTCACTCTGTCTGTTCTTTATAGATGTCTGGTCCTCTTGTATCATGGTCTCTGTGGCTCTGGCGAAGGCTGTTGCGGTGGCACAGTACCCGTGATGCACCAGGTAGCTAGACACCATACTGGAGACAGCACATACAAATAAAAAGTGTTTAAAAAGGTTGAATTTCTTAAGAGGATCTAAGTCTGGTGATATTCTATATTCATGTTATCAACGGATCCCCCGAAAGGACCAAAACTAACGGTGTGTTAGTCCATCTCTAATACGGTCTGTGGCTCTCGGCCCCAAGCACACTGGTTCCTACTGACAACATAAATCTTAAAAAAAAAAAAAAGGATAAAAAAATTAAATAAATAAAGCTCACAAATATATGGTTTCATCATTAAAAAACAATGCTTTAAAAATGTCCTAAAACAGCTGGGCACTGCAGATTCTAGCAAACCTTACTCACACATTAGCAAATAGTGCATTTGTCGGGGACTACTTTCAGCGGTGGATTAATCTACATTTTGGTGATCGAGTGAGTATTTTACAGCAGAAGGACAGGGTACGTGGGATTTAATCAAAATAAATGATGATGCCAATCTTCATGGTAATTAGGGAATATGTCACCCAGGGCAACAGTGATGTTCTTTTTTTTTTTTTTAAATAGTTTTGGGAAAGCAACGGCACTCTATGGCACCACTGCTACCTGCCGTCATCTTTATAGCTTTGAGCATCACTCAAAACAGCGCGCTCTCACAGTGACAGGTAGGTGTGTGTGTGTGTGTGTGTGTGTGTGTGTGTGTGTGTGTGTGTGTGTTTCACAGAGATGTGGCGACTGAACCTTACTTCTGCAGCACAGCCTGCCACTCCCCCAGCCTCTCTCCTATGGGGAAGCGGGCGATCATGCCGTGGATCTTAGCCCGCCATTCGCTCATGTAGTCCTCGATGTCGAAGACAAACGGCTGCTGGCCAAAGTTGGCGTCTACGATCTCTCCCGGAGTTTGCAGCCCCACTGTGGGGTACAGGTTGGGCTGGTGGATGTGACAGACAAAAACAGGATTCAGGTTGGTTCCAGCATTTTTTTTTAAAAACATACAAATAGGTGTGTGTAAGACCAATTAAGTATCGAGTTGCATAATATTGAGAAAGTTATAAGTTGCGGAATAGTTATTGCTTTATTTTTAGAAACATCCTGGTGTTTAAATTATACTAGAAATGCAAATAAGAATTTCGTGCCCAAGTTCTTAACAGCTTTGATTATGGAAAGCCTGTTAGGTTCCTGTAATGAGAATCTGTCAGAGGGTAAACAGGCTGGCTAAAGACACACTGTGTTTTTACTTGGCTATCATTAGATCACAGGGTACGAAAACGACACCAACAAAAAAAGGTTGGTTTCCAAACCAACCGCCAACACAAGCTACAATTAGACGTGGACCTGCATGTATAATATCCAGATTTATTTATTTATTTATTTATTTGTATATATATTTTATCATTTATCACTACAGTTATGGTATGATACGGCTCACATGGGTTCGGTATCATACCATTAGCTTAATGTGCAGAAAACTTTGTAACACTGTTTGTTTCTAGAGGCGAAATAAACGGGTACAAATTGGAGTATTTTCATGGCTGCCAAGCTGCCACAGGATCACAACTCAAGATACGTCAATGAAAACGGTTCGATAAGAAAAGAGAGTTAAGCTGGTACATCGTGAGAATGGTTGTGTGATGCGCATGCTAATGATACTTACAGGGAGGTCTGTGAAGGCTACACCTGAGGGACAAGAGGACAAACCGTTAAGAGTTAGGTATACCGGATGATGTCAAGCTGTAGATGAAGCAGTGACAAACGTTCGTGTGTGTGAGGACACGACTGTGATCAATGAAGTCTGTGTGTGCGACGTGTTTGCCGACCTAAACTGATGCCGTTTTTGGTGTAAAAGCAAGTGTTGTTGATGAGGTTCACGCAGCAGCCGATCACGTCCCCCGTGGTGAACGTCGGGCCGTACGGCTGGCCGGTCCCGGAGGAGCAGAAGGAGTGGCCGTCGTCGCCGTGGTAGCCGTACGAGTGCTTGTCCCATCCTGAAATAAGATAAGATAAGATATCCTTTATTAGTCCCGCAAGGGGAAATTTGCAGGATCACAGCAGCAAAGTTAAAGTGCACACAGATACATAATAAAAGAAACACAAGTATTATAAATAGCAAATACACATTAAACAGTAGTAAAAAGACAGACAGTAAATTTAAATGAAATAAACAAAAAATGTACATGGATTAGGATTAGTTTGGTTATTTTGCGCTTATGGGAAAATGTAAATGTTAGCCCGAAGCCCTGTGACCAACAACAAAGCTCAATGAGTATTGCGCGCCGCGTGGCAGCATTAGTCTGCTCCCCCACTCAGACATCCAGTCAGATAAAAACAGCTTCTGAAGCCAGCGGAGCGTCTGAGGTGAGGCGAACTGCTCGAGGTCGCTCTAGTCCGGTATTCACTGCTGCTGCTACTGGAGGAGGGAGACCGCCACACGCACGCACGCACGCACGCACGCACGCACGCACGCACGCACGCACGCACGCACGCACGCAGTGCTGAGGATGACCAGCAGGAGGATCTCGTCTATGCAAAGAAACTGGTGAGTCACTGCCAACAGGAACAGCAGCTCAGGAGGATGAAGGGGGACTAGGGGAGGGGAGGGAGGGAGGGAGGGGAGGGGAGATGTCATGACTGGCTCATTAAACTCTCTAATTTCTTGACGATGTATGCAACCGTACAGTATTTATTCAACCAGACTGTTGGCTCACTGCAGCTGTTGAGTAAAAACTTATTTCATGGAGCTGTATTTCACAGGTTTGTAGTTTCCCTCATAATTTCCATGGAGCCTATCTGGAAAGAAATGTGTAATTTGGAACAAATTGAAAACAAGACAGTGAGGGACGGGCCTTTGTTTTTTTCCTCACAGCAGACATTTTGACTCGTCCTTGTAGGAAAAGCACAGGTGTGTCTAACAATAGCTCCGTCTAATAACGTCACCGATGGAGAGGAGCACGCACAATACCGGACCCTGAAACTGAAGCAGCTAAATGGAATTTAGCCACCATTCATTTTATTATTAACACTTGTGCTTTTCCCACTGCGACGTGTCAAAGTATCTTCTGTGAAAAGGGTCTATTTCTTTTATTCCAGTTAGTTAACACCAGTCCCTAGTGGAACCTAAAGCAGTGGTTCTCAATGCTTTTGGGCAATTAAATCCCTTTAAAAAGGGAAGCGGTAAGTTTTTGTGACTTACAGGTTTTCTTCAGTTATTGCATCATTTGAAAGATTTTCCTTTACAGGCCTTAAGAGATATAGTATCCAGTAAATAAATTCTAATAATAAAATTCTCAAAAATAAAATGTCAAAAAGAGCAATAAGTAAAAACAATATCAAAACAAACAGGATATGACATGTTCATTAGTGAGTCATAGCAGTGCAGATTATTTACTTGAGAGAGCTAGCTGTTTTCAGTCTTTATGCTAAGCTAAGCTAGCCCTAGCTTCATATTTACTGTACAGTAATGAGAGCGGTATTCTCACCTAACTATCAAGCAAGTGTTTTTGCAAATATTTCCAAAAATGTCACACTATTCCTTTAGCGAGCTTCTGCTCCCCCCCTCCCCTCCGGTTTGACCAACAGGTTGGAAACCACCAAGAGAGACTTAGGAGTCAGTGAACAGCAGCTCAACTGAACACGCAATAATGTTTACTACATCTACAGACAAGCATATACGGATATATGTAGAATAAGGTTTTCAATTATGAATGAATAAAGCAGAGATATGTACTTGGTGACATAAAATGACTGTAATTCCTATCAAGTTTCCTAGAAATAACTGTGTGGCCATATATTTAAAGTATAACATTATATGTTCAAGCCCACCAAAACACTGCATGAAAAACAAATCCCTGCAATCTGAAGGGGAAATTGTTTTCCCGGTTTCGTCAAAGATGGGGACAAGTACGTTCACAGTTCTAATTTTATATTGGTGCACTTGACCATGTCGTTCTTTTCACTTGATAAAACCTCAAATAACCTTTGAAAAAAAGAAAAAGAGAAAGAAGCTTTGTGCACAGAAAATAGTACAGAGGAGGAGGGGCTAGTAGTTATGACATGAACATGCAGTATAGCAAACGTGGAGTCTGACCTCAAATACCCTTTATATATATATATATATATATATATATATATATATATATATATATATATATATATATATATATATATATACATATATATACATATATATATATATACATATATATATACACATACATATATATACATATATATATATACATACACACACACACACACACAATTCTAAAGAGGCTATAAAGTGATCTCTAAAGGGTTACTTGTGTCCATCCAAGAGAGCTAGACTGACACAGCAGACAGACAAACCCCCCCCCCCTCCTAAAAGGCTAAAATTCAACCAAGAGCAGAAATAACTTTCTTCCCTCTTTGAAGGCAGCATCCCTCCAACAGAAACTAAAGCAGCTGTCTGATGTGGAGAGAAACATACAGACCGGATCCACAAAGAGCTGACAACAAGGCAGGACTCCTAAGTCCTTCAGCACAAATCCCCCTCAGCGAGAGGACCCAGCCAAGTAACATCACACATTCACTTGCAGTTGTTCGGATGACCGGCTTGTCATGCCTTAAGTTTTGACTCAAGTCGAGTAGTTCCGCTGGACTTCCTCTTTCCTGAACTGACCAGGCTGAGAGGGTGGGAGTGAGGAGGGGGGGGGGGGGGGGGGGGGCTCCCCGACAGCACTCAGCTCGCTGCTGCCCCGTCGCCGTCTCTCCTCAAATCACAGCTCGCCCGTCGGTGCCAAAAAAGTAAAGCGGGGGTTAGTGAAAGTAGGTCGTGGGATAGCCGAGATATTAGACGCGTACTCGTGTATGTGTGTATCTGTGAGCCCGTGATAAGAGTATTAACCTGAGCCTAAATGTGTGAATCCGGTTCTGTGTCATGCGTCATGTGGCGTGTTTCTTTTGAACTTGAGCGCGTACTGGGCCGTCTCTCCATGCATTATGTGTGTGTGTGTGTGTGTGTGGTGAGGTATTAGATTAATCTGCTGACACGGATATTGCCTCTAAAGCCAGGCTCACTGCTCCAACATGCTAATGAAATGGGCAGGCCTCCACAGCAGGATCAGACACAGAGGTCAGCAGTGGAGAACGTTATACTATTAAGGGGACACACACACATATTTATATATATATATAATGTGTGTGAGAATGAGTTTCACCAGTAAAATCTGCACATAGACAGAACAGTGTGCACAAGCAAGCGAGTGGGGACGACCGCAAACAAGTATACGCTCAAAGATTCAATCGGACTCGGACACACACACACACACACACACACACACACACACACACACACACACACACACACACACACACACACACACACACACACACACACACACACACACACACACACACACACACACACACACACACACACACACACACACACACACAGAGAGTCAGTCAGAGTTAAGGCAATCAAGAGTAATCTGCTACGGACCATCTGTAGTGGAAACCTAGCAGCCAGACATATTTTCATAACTACTGGGCGAGCAAGTTTGGAGAGCGCGCCCCTCCACGCCGTTCCACGCTATTCCAGCCTTTGTGCGATATTCGACACGTGTGAGGAAGACAGGAGGATGATTGATGTGTGTGTGTGTGTGTGTGTGTGTGTGTGTGTGTCTGTCTGTCTGTCTGTCTGTCTGTCTGTCTGTCTGTCTGTCTGTCTGTCTGTCTGTCTGTCTGTCTGTCTTTGAGTCTGCCGAACTGGCCACAAACCGCGGCCGCCGGATTGATCTCGACTCGTCCAATACGAGCAAGTCAAATAGGCCCCAGCCGCAGTCTGGAAGCCCCAGAACAAGACTGGTCAGAGCAGTGGTCCAATTGGTTGGGAGAGGCTTAATTCGGACCCCAGGCTACTATACGGCCACTACGCTTCCTCCCGTGTCATCAGAGATCGCGGAACCATTCATGGATGTCACCGTGACTGTGCGCCCATATTTTTCCAAATCCATTTTCAACTCACGGCAACAAATGACACGACCATGTGACGGTCGGCATTAGCATTTTGTTGGGAAGTAGCTTACAGTCGGTCGGTGCACAGCACACAATAAATGTGTATGTGTCAATAGACAAAGGCTTGGATGACTGTTGTCAGACTGTCGGTTTTTTATTCTTTTTAAATCTTTATAGTAGCACCGTTGTTCTCTGGATCCGGCCAGTGGACTCATTGGCAGTGTGGTCTGAGTCCAACTTTATTCACGCATGTAAGTAAACAAAGTCACTTGAATGTGGGGCCGATTGTATAGGATGACTCATGTGCTTGGCATGTGCCATTAACAAAAGAAACAAATGTTTAAAGCTGCCCTGTCGCCACATTCTCACTCCCAACAAAAGCACTTGGCTAGACTGAAGGGGAAAGGTCGTGGTTTGGGTTAAAGGTATGCTTGTTTCTGTAAAATATGTCGGTTCGTTCCATAACTTACGTACGCGACTTTAGTTAAGCACGTACCTTATGTAACGAAAGTAATGTAGTATAAGTGAACGTCGACTTGTTTTCCAAAAGGGAGACGAACAGTGGTCGCCTGGGTGAAAGTCCGTGTTTGTTGTAAAACAAGACTTTCTCGCTCTTCATACTCCGTTGCTGACGCGGATGAGCTAACATTGAAGCTCGATGAAATACAGGGTGTCTCGGTATGAGACGCCAAGTTCGGCATTTGACGAGTTTGGAGTGAGAGCGGGGTTCTTCATAATTTTATTTAATCTAAACATTTGGCGTTACCTCTAAACACTTGGCGGTCTGAGGCTCACCAGTGGGCATACATGCACGTGAGCAGACGGGCATCCCAGTATACGTTTCTGTCGCCAATTACAAGCTGTTCCGCCGATGGACAGTCGGTGGCTGTAACGCACCAACAAATGTAGCAATGAAGCTAGCTAGCAAACATTAGTGTAAACAACGCACGGTTCGAAACATTACAAATATTGGCTTTGCAAATGTCATATGCCGAAAGTAATGCATTCAACACTTTTGACGGACCTGAAAGATACACGCAATGCATTTTTGGTGAGTAACACCGAATGTAAACATGACTTTGGTTTGTTTACAAGGAAAGTCCACAGAGCACCTTTAACCCACGCTGGGGAAAAAAGGTCAAAAACGGCTCAGCCTGTGACGCTTTCAATAATAAACTAGTTTTGGGCTAACTTAATTTAACTTAATTCAGCTGTTAATAATCCAGTTGTTTTATAGTTCATATGAGATCAAATGTGTAATTACTATTTAACACACTATGTAATTCATAATACAAACAAACTACACCAACAGGTTATTTTTTACATAGATATGTAAGAAACACGTTCACACAAACATCCCGTCTATAAAAATTGCATATTATATTCATATATTTTGGTGTTTTAGGAACAAAAGTATTGTCTATGTAAAATACATTGTGCGCAATCTATCAATCCAAAGTGGGAGGCCGTGTTCGTCATAAGTCAAGAGTAGTCTGAGGTCAGACTGCAAGCCCAAGTCAACATCATCTGTCACTGATCCATACGACTGCTCGGTGACATGTCCTGACATGTTCTCTCTGCAGCTGTCAGACGGAATCCACAAGCCACATCCAATTACTATAGCGACGCCACACGTCCTCGTCTGCTCCCGCTTTCATCCCCGAAATCTCACAGGAGGTTGGCACTTGGCTACTTTCACTTATCCGCAAAATCCATTTCTTGTCGCTTCCCAAATTCCTTTCATCCACATTTGTGTCTTGCCTCCATGCACGGAGATATCGTCCGTCCACGCCATCTCTCCCCACTATCCCCGGCACCCAAGAATATCCACGGCCCGGGATGAAAACCATGACCAAGTGTGCGAATAAATCAACCCTCTTTCAGTGTTTACATTGCTGAGTAATACCTCCCTGTTCAGTGACGTAAAGGCTTAAGTGAACCAACCACCTCACAGCACTGTCAACTCTTTGATTGTAATCTGAGCCAGTGGGGTCGGAGGGCTGGAAAGGTGGGCCAATGAGTAATTAGGAAAGTTCAGGGTCGCGGTTTGGGCCAAACCCTTCCAGAGACTGTCCTGTGTTTAGCCTCATCTCGCTGATTGCTCCAACCACAGGCTCCGTCCTGTTGTTCCACCATCCCTTCATCAATTAATATTGACATGTACCCTTCGTGCCCACTGTAACATCCTTAAATTAATGTCAGCATTGATCTGTCCGACAAATACCTATCTATCGATCCATCTATCCCCGTGCTGGTCATGTTATGGTGACATCATGCATCATGTTACTCACCAGGCAGTCTGTTCATGTTGACTCCCTGGGCGGACAGGCCGATGCCCATGTACCTGCACACAACAAGAAAAGACAAATTCAAACTTTAGTAGATTTTACAGAGCATGCACAGACATTTAAAACATATCTGTAACCTGCCTCCCCCCAAAGTATCAACACTTAGGTTGGGTTAACTGTGATATATATTCAGATCAGCGTCAGGCAGAGGTAACTTTAAACACACTGTCTCTGATCTCCTTTCTTATCCCCAACGCGTCAACTAGTTATGGCAGAGTGAGCTCCCTCAAAGGGAGAGTCGTCGCATCAAAAGTGACAGCGAGTGTTGAAAGCTTAGGGGCCAGCCATGACATCATAAGTCCCGTCACACGAGGATAAGCGCCTCAGCTGCATCCTTTCCGTGTAAGCAAGCTTTACGAAAGCACAGCGAGAGAGAAAAAAACAACAACATTTTTGCCCGATTGAATGGGTCATCAATATTGTCAGTTGAATGCGTCTGGCACGGTCTCAGCTCGCTTTGGTACATGACGATGTCATCGCTCAAATCCCAGCTATGACTTATTTCTCGTCCAAGCCGGATGGACGGCCTTATTCACAAGTTTCCTGCTTTTTCCTCTGTGACATCTGGGGTGTAAGAGGAGGAAGAGACACTGGTGACACATCAGTCAACTGGAAGACATTTTTAAGGAAGTTGTCAAATAAGTTGAACCCAGGGTGAGACGAGAACCGTGACGCAGAGTGACAGGAATAAGTCTGTATCACTCCAGAGAACTGCTCATCTAGGGGCGACTTCATTATTCAGTCTACCATTATAAAATAAGACAAAGAGACCTCTGTCATGCTATCACCTCTGAGAGGCTATAATGAGCTAAACGCTAACATCAGTTGAACATTTTCTATCTTGGACCAATGATGGCCTTAAATGAAAAGTTAAGGGATCAGCACCATTATTACAATTCATCCATGACGGGGGACACAAATGTCTGCACCGCATTCCACTGCAATCAATCCAACAGTTGTATTTCTTATAGTGACGCTAGAGGAAAAGTCTTTGAATCACTAAAGAAGGGTGCATCCTCTGCGGACAATGAACGTTGGGCCAATTTGTTTATTGGTTGTTGAGATATTTCAGTCGATTGGTAAAACATTTGACCTGCTGTTGGCGCAAGACAAAAAGTCAGGGAAAGACCAAAGTCAGTCAGGCTCATCCTCTGGAGACCATGAATGTCTTTAATAAATTTCATGCCAGTCCATCTATTGGTTGTTGAGATTATTCACTCGATTAGAAATAAATTTGACCTACTGTTGGCGCTAGACAAAAAGTCAAGAAAAGACCAAAGTCAGTCGGGCTCATCCTCTGGAGACCATGAATGTGTCTGCACAAATAGTATGGCAATTCATGTAATAGTTGTTGACTTGTATCAGCCGGGTCCAAAGATTGACACTCCTAAAGCAGCTAGCATGACAAAAAATGTCTGATAAGGGTTTCCCAGGTGATGAAATCATTAAGTCACCACTCAGCACCCAGAGATATTCTGAAAGGCCAGAAACATCAGAACACAGACTATGCTTTGTATCAGATTACAATCATAGTTTCAGTCAAACTAAATAAATCATACCGAGCCTTTGACCAGTTCTTCAAATGGAAGTGTCCAATCACACCGGTGCCGTCTGGCGTTTCAACTCAAGCCGCTACGTTGGTTTGGAAGGCTTTCCATTTAAAGCCGAGGCAGCAGTTACACATACAGATACTCCCCCACTGCAGTTGTCTTTTACACCACTGGATTGTTCTGTCCGCACTGAGCTGCTCAACTAGAACTGGGGAGTGTTAACAGCATATTATGCAACCGGAGACTATCACTGGGGAGGATGGAGGAGAATTTTGGTTCCCAGGAGGAGGAGGAGTACGAGTCAAAAAAGGGAGTTCTGAAAGCCGGGAATAAGCACGTTGCAAAGTAATTGCAGAGTCGCTGGTACAGATCAACAACCACAACAATCCCAGTGGATGCTTAAGCTAAGGGGCAGTAAAGCGGCTTTCTGTACAATTGAATTTGAATTCAGTTTTCAGTTAGCTCAGGAGCAGGGCATGATGTCACCTATTCTGGCTGCTATCTTGGAGCAAACAATGCCTGGATTGGTTTAATCACGGGGTAAACATTCGGTTAGCACAGAGTGTACTCAGGTCAACATATGATAGCATGATCAATCTTTGAAACCAGATGTGAACAAGCAAGTTTTTTTTTATTGCATTAGTGCCTGCAGAATAAAAGGCGTTACAACCTGCCTACAATAAAAAAAAAAAAAAAGAATTCTTCTAATAATAGTTTCAAAATGTATCATCAAGAACCACTAAAACACGATTAAAATCCTATATTGCTACTCTGCTGTCTTTTGATGTGCATTCATAATTCATGTTTCTGGAAATAACTGGGCCAAACGTTGCATTTGGATAATTCTGGTGCGGCTGCACAGAACCTCCAGTCAGGTTTTGTCCCTCAGATCTGACGGGCCAGGGCATGTTGCTGAACCACTTTTGGGTTTCGTAATGTCCCCATTTTGGCTGACGCAGCAGACGAGTTTCCATGTTGTGGAACAGTGTCCACTGTTGGTGCAACCATCTCTCTCTCTGTCGTGGCACTGAACCGGTCCGAGGACAGGACAGCTGATGCAGATATTGGCAACAAGACTGAAACGGCTCTGATAGAGGTCGTGAGCGAGTGTTTGGCAATGGACTTGGAACGGTCACATCAAGATTGCTGTTTTATTTTGTATTTTTATGCAGACTCAAGGTGAGGGAAAGGCTGCTGGAGTAGGTTCACAAATTCCCTGACTAGTCACGGTAACCCCGGGATGACTGACCTTACCAAAATAACCACGGGAAACAAAGGAAGTACACGCTGATCCAGTGGTTTTTGACACATTATAGAGGAAGTTACAACCACAGAACTCCAGACAGACCTAGCTTACCTGAAAACACATGAATTTTATTCACAATGTACTAAACTAGACTTCCTAGATAAACCGCTGCAATGCTATTTGGCATGTTAGTGTGACATGCTAATGTTTACAACATTCCCATTTTTCCTTTCAGCTAACGTTTTGCATGTTGGCATGCTACGACAAAGCTAACGTTGGCACGCTGGTGCGCTACGCTAACATGCAATCTCAAAGCAGCACAGCTGAGGCCTACGAGAACTCAGGGATTTGCTTTAGAAGGACCCCGTTGTGAACAGAAGTATTGGGCAAGTTGGGTGAGCGAAGACACTTAGCGTTCATCCTTTGCGAACTCTGGATTTCTGTTCGCCAATTTCTACAGCAATCCTTACAATACATGTCAAGCCTGACCAACCAGCCCACATTGCTTTGGTACTGAGATCAATCAAAGTCCAATCCAAATATTGCTTTTTGCTAATGAATTATTGTTTGTTGCCACTAGCTATAACTTCCGTATGTGCGCATACACGTAAATTATAAAAAACTATTTGTAACGGCACAATTTATGTTTACATCAAACAATGAGAACGTCCACTTAGGCAGTACGTCTCATGAGATTAGCTCGTGTTGGCAACAGGTTTAGAAAGCTGATCCATGGACCCGAACGGGAAACATGAAACTTCAGACAGTAAAAACTAATAGCTAACCATCAATTTGAATCTATAAGGTTTTTTTTTTATTATTCATTTTGTTTGGGCACCGGGACTATGAGTGCAATATTGACCCGGAAAAAGTTAACATACCACATAGGACACATGCAATAGAGTGCTGCAAGAATCCTTAAAACCTGGATATGGTTCAGCATTTTTGCGCTTCTGGTTCCCTCATCTTACGTCAGTGTCCGAAATGTTTGCTTGCCACGGAGCTCATTTTCTACAACAATCCTAAAAGTCCAACGGACAAACCCCATCGGCCTTTTTTGGTCGAGGGAACCGGTGCGACGCTCACTTCCAGGGTCGGCCTACAAAAATAAGTCACGCCTGCACCACTCTGTCAACTTGGAGAGAGAGTCAATTAAACTCGAACAGAGTTGTATCTGCTTACCCGTCTCGGCCTTTGCTGACAATCTTGACCTCAAAGTAGTAGATCCCGCAGGCGGCAGGGATCGGGTGTGTGGCTCGCACCGAGGCTGCGTCCTTGTGGTTCTTACCATGGCCTGCAAGAGGAGAATTACAAGGTGCACGTGAACAACATGGTAACATAATTTCATGCAAGGAGTCAACTCTTTTAGGAAGTGCATAATAAAAGGTTCGGGTTGGTATCGAGGTCTTCATCTGGAAAGAACAAAACCAACCGTTGACAAAGTGGCATCAGCCTGCCACTAACCGCGCTCCTTCACTCGCAAAATGGAGCTTTAGAATAAACATTGGGACTGTGTTTGACTGATGCTGAGAGTTTCACCAAACATGTTCACTTGTTCTTGGAGTTTAATTCCAAAACCAGCAGAGGGAAAGCAGACTGCTCGTAAAAAAAATTAAATAAATCAAAAAGCATGTGCACTCAAAATAAGTGCCTTTGTTGTCTCATGATATGACATAGACGTCTATCAACTGAGTGTTTAGCATCTTTAAAATGTTTACGTTGAGCAAATCTACCTGCAGCTTTACACGGTCAAACTCTTCCTCACATGCAGCACTGGAGACACTTTTTAAATGCTGGGATATCTGCTTCTTTTCTTAAAAAAAAAAAAAAACTATTTCCTTATTTGTTTTGTTACATTGAAATTGTAATTATTTATTGAATTGATTTTTTTAAATTTCAAAACTCTCGTGTGCCGTGAACTTAACTGGACTACAAACACGTGATAAGAGCACAACTCTGGTATTGCCTTTGGTTTGCCACCGATTTCGCTCGTCTGAGCACGTTCTAGAGTTGGTAAATGTGATCCATCAGGAGCTTCTATTTTTCCAACCCCGAGCCTTTGTTTCCACGAACAGGCTCCCCTCCGTCATTACTTCGTTTTATCAGGACGTCATATCAATCCACAGATCAGACACAGTCTAACAATTTGACTTGATGCACTGGGACCTGCAATGACATCGAGTGATGAGTCATGCACAGAACAAGCTCAGATAGGACTCCTAATACCCCTTACTCTCGCTAAGGAGACTTTTAGATCAGTCGCGTACAGATAAACGACTTTACATACAATCAGTGGTAAAGATGTGAGTGGCGGGGTCATGTATGGTCTCTGGACTAATTAGATCCAAGCACAAACAAACAAACAGTCATTACTGTCCGTCATTCTATATTCAGACGGCTGCTTATGCAATCCCTCGGGTCATTCATATTTATTTATTTATTTATTTATTTATTTATTTATTTATTTATATATATATAT
>JACSYO010000224.1:82500-83614 GCA_016806645.1 Ophiodon elongatus | reverse complement strand
ATCAGCTGAGGCTCATAATTAATGTGTCAGGAGCTCTGTGTTTATGTGGGAGAGGAGATGGGGGGGGGAGGGGGGGGGGGGGGGGGGCATTTCTTTGGTAACGTGGGAGTTTCACCGTGTAACGGGAAGTCAGATGAGCTTCCAGGGTGGGAATCAGTGTCGTCTTACGTGTCCCAGACCTCGGCTTCTCCTCCGGTGTTGCTTGCTGAATGCAGAAAGAAGCAAAACAGGAAAAGGGATTTTATTTTTGTTGGTACGTGATTCCTTCCTGGTGCCCGAAAAACTGGAGAGCGGAGCTGACACACTGCAGCTCTAGTGAGCGATGAAATCAGGGGGATTTTTAATGAAATCAGGGTGATTTTTTTAATGAAATCAGGGTGATTTTTTTAATGAAATCAGGGTGATTTTTAATGAAATCAGGGTGATTTTTAATGAAATCAGGGTGATTTTTTAATGAAATCAGGGTGTTTTTTTTAATGAAATCAGGGAGGACAGACGGGAGGACAGACGGGAGGACAGACGGGAGGACAGACAGGGGGACAGACAGGAGGATAGACATGGGGACAGACAGGAGGACAGACAGGAGGACAGACAGGAGGACAGGAGGACAGACAGGAGGACAGACAGGGGGACAGACAGGAGGACAGACAGGAGGACAGACAGGAGGACAGGAGGACAGACAGGGGGACAGACAGGAGGACAGACAGGGGGACAGACAGGAGGACAGACAGGGGGACAGACAGGGGACAGACAGGAGGACAGACAGGGGGACAGACAGGAGGACAGACAGGAGGACAGACAGGAGGACAGACAGGGGGACAGACAGGAGGACAGACAGGGGGACAGACAGGGGGACAGACAGGGGGACAGACAGGAGGACAGACAGGGGGACAGACAGGAGGACAGACAGGAGGACAGACAGGGGGACAGACAGGAGGACAGACAGGGGGACAGACAGGAGGACAGACAGGAGGACAGACAGGGGGACAGACAGGAGGACAGACAGGAGGACAGAAGGAGGACAGACAGGGGGACAGACAGGAGGACAGACAGGAGGACAGACAGGAGGACAGACAGGGGGACAGACAGGAGGACAGAAGGAGGACAGACAGGA
>JACSYO010000224.1:62500-70000 GCA_016806645.1 Ophiodon elongatus | reverse complement strand
CGTCTGCTGCACTTAAACGGCCAAAGACAAATGAATGTCGCTTTATTTAATTATTGCTGCTACAAGATATTTACGGTTTGTATTATGTGATGGTTGAATAATTATTATTTTTTTACTTACATTTTTATAAATTTTAGATATATTAACATTATACACAGATACAAAAGTTAGGTTTGTCAGACAATAATAAAGTATAAATTAAATAATAAATAAATAATAAAAAGAAATACAAACAGGGAGAACAAAATAAAAGATATATAAATTAAATAAAAAATCGTTTAATAATTTAATTTAATAATTAATTCAATAAGTCTGAGTGAAAACATCTAAACGTCTGCTGCACTTAAACGGCCAAAGACAAATGAATGTCGCTTTATTTAATTATTGCTGCTACAAGATATTTACGGTTTGTATTATGTGATGGTTGAATAATTATTATTTTTTTACTTACATTTTTATAAATTTTAGATATATTAACATTATACACAGATACAAAAGTTAGGTTTGTCAGACAATAATAAAGTATAAATTAAATAATAAATAAATAATAAAAAGAAATACAAACAGGGAGAACAAAAAAAAAGATATATAAATTAAATACAAAATCGTTTAATAATTTAATTTAATAATTAATTCAATAAGTCTGAGTGAAAACATCTAAACATCTGCTGCACCTAAACGGCCAAAGACAAATGAATGTCTCTTTATTGTAACGTAAGAATAAGAATTTGTCTTTAATTTGTCGATAAGAATAACAGAATATAACTAACTTATTCCTACAAAACTATTATGGTGGTCTGCAATAGTCGGTTAACTACTCTTGAGAATTTTAGAGATGTTTTTAAACACCAAAAGGGTCAATTTTGTGTCACGGGGGATGAAAATAGAAACAATTAATAATAAAAATACAAATTTAAATGTTCTCGATGTCAATAAATCCCGTGGAAAGACAAAAGCCAAAATGTTAATCCGTCTTATAATATAAAAGTTTAATTCTCTTTCTCTAAATAAAAATAAAACAGGCTCAATAATTTCCCTAAACAGCTGGCTAAAGATTATCAAGCAGGAGGAAACGGTGTGGCTCGCTGCTTGTTGTCATTACGTTATTTTTAGACAACAATGGAGCTTCACAGCTTCGTCTCACGTCCGTGAAAACAACCGCTTCAAGCTTTCTGTCCTCCAAACGCACATGAAACCACTGAACAAGAAAACAGGTTAATCCTTACTTATGCAGATTTTGAGCAAGAGGGCACTGTTGCATTTAGTTTGATGTGTTATGGGTTTTATGATTTCTCTCATTTTCATGTCTTTGTATTTATATATTTTTATATCTGAAATATATTACATATATATTACGCATATATATATATTACATTACATATCTAAATTACATTTAAATATATAAATACATATATTATATATATATATAAATATATATTATTTTACACACACATACATATACACATATATATATATATATATAAATAACTTACTTACTCTCAGTAGTGCGTGTGCTTCACCGCCTCCTCTTTGTTTAACTCTTAAATAGTAGCTGTAAAGAAAAAGAAAACAGAAAATATGTGTAATAAGTAAGTACATGTAAGAAGACAATTCATAAAACATAATTGAAGTATATATATATATATATATATATATATATATATATTCTTTTTTTTTTATATATAAAAAAATAAGAATACCAGGATGTGTAGGAAGCCATAAAGCATAATTAAAGTATATATAAATATATATTAAAAATAATAATACCAGGACGTGTAGGAAGACATAAAGCATAATTAAAGTGTATATAAATATATATTAAAAGTAAGAATACCAGGACGTGTAGGAAGATATAAAGCATAATTAAAGTGTATATAAAAAATAATAATACCAGGACATGTAGGAAGACATAAAGCATAATTAAAGTATATATAAATATATATAAAAAATAATAATACCAGGACATGTAGGAAGACATAAAGCATAATTAAAGTGTATATAAATATATATTAAAAGTAAGAATACCAGGACGTGTAGGAAGACATAAAGCATAATTCAAGTATATATAAATATATATGAAAAGTAAGAATACCAGGACGTGTCGGAAGACATAAAGCATAATTAAAGTACATAATAATAACATGTATAATCTCTAAACCCCTTCTCGGTGGTCTAACTCTGCACAGCACCCTGACAGGTGTGAGACGTAGTTTTGGAAAATAAAAGCTCCCGCCTGCTCCCTGAGCAGCAGGCCTCGGGGCGCCGCTAGCATCTCAGCCGAGTCCCGGACGCCTCAGACGGGCTTCTACCGGCGGCTCACCGGTCCCCCTGGACGGGTGAGCCCTCCGCGGACACCCTCCGCCACCCGGCGCGCGCACGCGACCGTTAACGGCGTAACCAGGGCGATCGGCGCGCGAAGCTAACGGCCGTCGTAGTGGCCGAAGAGCGCGGAAAAACATCGTGCTCTTATTTCGAAGGTTCGACGGCTCGCGCCGGCGGAGAGTCGAACGTAAGTCGGCGCAAAATGTCAGAAAACGACTCGTTTTCAACCGGTGGGGCTGCGCGGACGCCTCGCGGGTCGCTGCGCGTGGCACAAGCGAATACGCCGTTTTATTTATACCGCACAAAAGTGAGTAAAAGCAGAGGAAAAAAGTACCTTCTGATATCCGCGATCTGCAGCCATTATCCCCCCGTGACGTCGCGGGTTCTCGCGAGACTTCGGTCGTGCGAAGAGAGTCGGGTGGGTCGAGATGAACACCGCCCCGGAAAACGGACGAGAGCGAAGTGTAGATAGATAGTTACTTTATTAAATGGGAAATTATTTACGACAGCAGCAGCAACAAAAATACAAAATAATGTATTTATTAAAATACATACAATTATATATATTTGTTTATTTATATATATATATATATATATATATATATATATAATTTTATATATTAACTACAGCGGCAGCAAAAATATAATATATATATTAATATATATATAAAATAATACATATTTATTGACATATATATATAATATTTTATATACTTACTACAGCAGCAGCAAAAACATATATATTAATATACATCAAATAATACATATTTATTTATGTGTATATTAAATTATATATATTTACTACAGCAGCAGTAAAAAATAAATAAATAATAATATATATTAATATATATATATATATATATATATAATATTATATATATTTACTAGAAAACGAAAAATACACAATATATTACTTCATCAATCATCAATCATCAACTTGAATTGAAAGTTGTTGTTGTTGTTTTTTGTCGTTATTTCTTTGTGTGTCCCTCGCGAGACGCCATCTTCCTCGTTGCCGTAGAAACTTCTTCAAACTCGACGATATGTCGGAGTTTTACTCAGCTTTCTGCGCAGAACACGAGATAGAAATACATCCGCACGTTTTACAAGAGTTAAAGAAGATGACGGCAGTGGAGTAAGTGGTTAAATGTGAATTAAATCACTAAAAGTTTTTAAAAAAATATCTAAAAGCGAACTGTTTAGATTGATGTTGCCTTCAGGTGTAGCTCGTTAATACCGGTATTATCTACGGCAACGCCATAGTTTATAAATAAAACATTACAACTACTACTTATATTCTATGGGCAAATAATCTACTACAAACACAGATCACATGCCTGGATTTAGTTTTAGTCTTGACCCATTAATTTAGAAATAAACAAACACAGCAGGTCAGATTTCAGATTTTACGCAGTGCACCTGAAGGCAGCACTCATGTCTGCTCATGAGGTCAATTTAAGTGTTGTTGTTGTTGTTTATTTGGCAGTAGTGTCACAATAAAACTGCCAGGAAACCACCGTCTGAGAGACGTCCAGCGACTCGGGGACAAAGACCTTCTCGCTCTCTCTAAGTGTCTGAGGAACAAGAAGGTGGCAGGTGAGCAGCACCTGAACTAAGCAGTTTTATTTATGTTTTTAAACAATCTAAAAGCTGTTGTCTTTGCACCAACAGGTCTTGATGTCAGGTACAACAACATAACCGACGAAGGGGTTGGACACCTAGTTGACCTCCTACAGGTGAGCATGAAACGGAGGATGTTATTCATTAGATTTGGTTAAATGGTTGATGATTTATTCATTTATTTATGGTCATATTTCACATTAATCATGTTCAGGTTGTTGTTTATGGTTCTGTTTTCCACCGAGCAGGAGGACTCATGTCTGCGTTCTCTGGACTTGATGTTCAACGACATCCAGGGAGACGGAGCTGGAGTCCTCGCCAGGAGCCTGCAGGTTTTATAACCATCTCACACACACACACACACACACACACACACACACACACCTTCCTGCTGTGGCTTATTGTCCACCGATCACAGGGGAAGACCCAACGACAACAACGTGTTCGTCCGTCTCTTAATACGGTCTGACTTCCTGTCTGCAGCTCCGAGCCCATTGGTTCCTACTGAGGGTGTAAATCTGTAAAAACATTAATATATAATATATATATTAAACAAAAAGCCTCTTGGAGGGATACCCAAAACCCTACAGGAAGTAGGAAAAACAACACTGAATGGAACATTTACTGACTGGTTATTGACTGGTCGTTGATACAGAGGAAGAAAATACATCTCACACAATATTTATTAGTGGATACATTAACTGCTGGTTTTGGTATTTATCAATTTATTCACATTTTTTAAGATGTTAAGTGCTAGGGTTATATATATATATATATATATATATATATATATATATATATATATATATATATATATATATATATATATATATATATATGTATATATATTTATTTATTTATACATATATATATATATATATATAAATAGGTATATATATATATATATATATATATATATATATTTTATATATATATATAATATATATATATATATATATATATACGTATATTCGCAGTGTAACAGCAGCTCTGTTCTATATATATATATATATATATTTATATATATATATATATATATATATATATATATATACTGTATATCTCCCCCCTGCAGTGTAACAGCACCCTGCTCTCTCTCAGACTGTCCAACAATAAGATTGAGAGCAGAGGAGCGATGCAGCTGGCCGCCGTGCTGCAGGTGAACAGCAGCCTGAGGGATCTGCAGCTGGCCCACTGCGACCTGGTAAACACACACACACACACACACACACGTATACACACATATATATACACACATATAAATACACATATATATGTATATACATATATATCCTCTAACTCCTCTGACGTGGGGGTGATGGCCGCCAGGACACGAGGAGCGTGATCGCGCTCGCCGTCGCCCTGAGGACCAACCGGAGCCTCCGCTGCCTGGACGTCAGCCGGCCGCTGCTCTTCAGCCTCCAGGTATCGAACGCACCGTCACCGCGGAGCACGCTCCCCTCGCGGACACACGCTCAGCACCTCCGCCCTCCGCCCCCCCGCAGGAGGAGTGGGCGGTGCACGTCTCCCAGATGCTGGCGCTGAACGGCGTGCTGGTGGAGCTCCACCTGGGGAAGACGGGGCTGACGGACACGGGGGTGGAGCGGCTGACGGAGGGCCTGCGGCTCAACGGCGGCCTGCGCTACCTGGACCTCCGCTGGTAGCTACACCCTCCCCCTCCTCCACCCTTTTCACCTCCTCCTCCCCTCCTCCTCCTCCTCCTCCTCCTCCTCATCGTCGTCTCCTCTCCTTCTGCAGTAACCGCGTGACCCGCGACGGCGTGCGTCACCTAGCCGGCCTGCTGAAGGTCAACCCGACCCTGGAGGTCGTGGATCTGTCGGCCAATCGGATCGAGGATGAAGGCGCCGCGTACCTGAGCGAGGCCGTCACCTGGCCGGGCTGCGGCCTGAGAGAGTGAGTCCCAAGCATCCAGCTTTACTCATTATAAGCTCTTATTATTATTTAATTTAAGGGTTTTAAAGGTCTGAAGAGGAGAAAGAATCCAGTTTTTATTTAATTTAAAGGTCAAAGAGGAGAAAGAATCCAGTTTTTATTTAATTTAAGCTAAAGAGGAGAAAGAATCCAGTTTTTATTTAATTTAAAGATCTAAGGAGAAGAAAGAATCCAGTTTTTATTTAATTTAAAGGTTTTTAAAGGTCTAAAGAGGAGAAAGAATCCAGTTTTTATTTAATTTAAAGGTCTAAAGAGGAGAAAGAATCCAGTTTTTATTTAATTTAAAGGTCTAAAGAGGAGAAAGAATCCAGTTTTTATTTAATTTAAAGGTCTAAAGAGGAGAAAATATCCAGTTTTTACTTAATTTAAGGTTTTTAAAGGTCTGAATACAGTTGTTTTATATTTTTTAGGTGACTAAATTGTTATATCTCATCAGCTGGAAGCATTTACAGAAGATAAATAAAGTTTCCGTCCCGCAGGCTGTCGGTCAGCAGCAACAGCATCAGGACGGAGGGTCTGCTGTCTCTGGCTCGGGCGCTGACGGCCAACTCCGCCCTGACCCACCTCTACGTCTGGGGGAACCTCCTGGAGGAGCCCGTCTGTCGGGTAACACGTCTCCAACGTCCCGTCTGTCGGGTAACACGTCCCCAACGTCCCGTCTGTCGGGTAACACGTCTCCAACGTCCCGTCTGTCGGGTAACATGTCTCCAACACGTCTGCCGGGTAACACGTCCCAACGTCCCGTCTCTCGGGTAACACGTCTCCAACGTCCCGTCTGTCGGGTAACACGTCCCAACGTCCCGTCTCTCGGGTAACACGTCCCCAACGTCCCGTCTGTCGGGTAACACGTCTCCAACGTCCCGTCTGTCGGGTAACACGTCTCCAACACGTCTGTCGGGTAACACGTCTCCAACGTCCCGTCTGTTCCCTCTCCGATCTGTAACGGAAACGCCGTCCCCCTCGTGCTCTAACCCCCGCTCTCTAACCCCCGCTCTCTAACCCCCGCTCTCTAACCCCCGCTCTCACCCTCAGGCCTTCAGGGAGCTGGTCTCCGGCGGCCGCCTGCCTCCGGAGCAGACGGACGTCAGCCCGTACGAGGTGGACGGCCATGTGTTCCTCGCCGAGACGTCCCACCGCTTGAGGACACGCTACGACGCCCTGCAGCCCTGAGAGCTTCAGAACCGCCTCACAAGAGACTCGTGCACCAACGTGTCAAATAAACTGAATAAAACAATTTAATTAGACCAAAAAACAGAAGTTAAGGAGTCTCAAACTTGTGTGATTTTCTTTTTTATTAAAAAGGTGCATCCAAAATTTACATTTTATTCATATTTAAATATTCAGTGCACAGATTTAATGGTGTAAGACACCTGTGAATGCCAGTAGACAGTTTGAGTATTTCATAAAACATCGGAGTTCATCACATAATTTATAAAACTGGATCACTGTTTCGTGATCTTATAAAATTAAGATTATATATATATTATATTATATATAATAATATATATAAAATATATATATATATATATATATACATATACATAAAATTAAGATTATATATATATATTATATTATATATAATAATATATATATATATTATATATA
>JACSYO010000224.1:37500-52500 GCA_016806645.1 Ophiodon elongatus | reverse complement strand
AGGGAGGAGGAGGCATCTTTAAAACCTTGACATGTCCTGGTCTGTTCCCTTCCTTCCTTCCTCCTTGTGGGGAAAAAAACAAACTAAAAGCAACAAAGAAGAGATGTGTTGTGATGTTTTGTGATGTCGCTTCCTCCTCAGTCATCGTCCACCGTGGGTGTGATGGTCACGCCCCTTCTGATCTGTCCCCATCCAATCAGGCTGAGGGAACAAAAAGGGGAGGAGCCAATCAGACGACAGGACAAACTTTGCTTTCCTATTACTAAAATCTTTTTTTTTTTGTAGCAGGTAATAAAAGTGCTTTAAAAAACATTTATTTCCTTGTTGGTGCTTGAAGAAGATCCCTGAACCAATAAATAAATAAAAAAAAATATTTTCTATTATATCTATACACACACACACACACACACACACACACTACACACACATATATATATACATATATATATATACATATATATATATATATATACACATATATATACATATATATATATATATATATATATATATATATATATATATATATATATATATATATATATATATATATATATTTTTAGCTGAGAATCGGGATGTTCAAATCTAAAATTTATATTTATTTATTTGTGTGTGTGTATATAAATAAATATATATTAAAAAAAAAATCTATATATGTTATTTATAAATAAATACATATTTATTTATACACACACAAATAAATAAACACATATATATATATCTATATATATTAGATTTGAGCATCCAGATTCTCAGCTCCTTTATTTAGTGAGCAGGGATCTTTATACATTTTTATAAATACTAACAGAAGCACACGCTTCCTCTCGAGGCTCTCCTCTTCCTGCGTTTCCTTTATATCAAACCACCTTTAAACTCTGTTGCTCCGAACCTAACAGCCTTCTCACGCTCATAAATAACAAATAGTATGATCTAAAGTTTCATTAAAACATATCTCAGGTACACTGACTGTATTTGACTTTATAGTCAGGTAGAAGTTTAAACTCCTCATCGCTCACCGCCAATGTTTCTCCACGCGTCGGCTCAGAGCGATCTTCTCCCCGACCTCGGTGCAGACGGGGTTGGTGAGGACGATCTTGGCCAGGTCGGCCTTCACGGCGCTGACGCGGCCGCCCGTCGACAGCGAGCCGATGTTCACCATCAGCACCTCGTTCTTGGAGAGCTTCTGGACCTGGAGGAGACACGAGGATCACACAAACCAGCGTTCACGTCTCCGGTTGTATTTAAACTCGGGCGTCGACCCGCTGATAGTTCTGAGGACGTTCGTACCTTGGCGGCCTTCTTGTCGCCCTCTGTGCGGACGCCCAGCAGCCGCCTGAGCAGGAAGTAGGAGATCTCCAGCTCGGTGAAGATCTCGGGCAGCGCCCCGACGGCGCCCAGCACCTGACCGACCATACGATCCGCCCGGCACAGCGTCGGGTCGATCTTAGTGCCGACACCTGAACACAGACAGAGATACGAGGAGATACGAGGAGATACTCAAGAGATACGGGGAAATACGAGGAGATACGAGGAGATACTCAAGAGATACGAGGAGATACGAGGAGATACTCAAGAGATACGAGGAGATACGAGGAGATACTCAAGAGATACGGGGAAATACGAGGAGATACTCAAGAGATACGAGGAGTTACGAGGAGATACTCAAGAGATACGGGGAAATACGAGGAGATACGAGGAGTTACGAGGAGAAACGAGGAGTTACGAGGAGATACTCAAGAGATACAAGGAGTTACGAGGAGTTACGAGGAGATACGAGGAGTTACGGGGAGATACGGGGAGATACTCAAGAGATACTCAAGAGATACGAGGAGATACTCAAGAGATACGAGGAGATACTCAAGAGATACGAGGAGATACTCAAGAGATACGAGGAGATACTCAAGAGATACGAGGAGATACGGGGAGATACTGATGGACGACCGCTGGGACCTGTTGTTTGTTTGTTTGTTTTTCTCCCTGCCTTCTCTCTCTCTCTTCTGTCTCTCTCTCCTTGTCTCTCTATGTCTCTCCTCTCTCTCTTGCTTCTGTCTCTCCCTCTCTCTATGTCTCTCCTCCCTCTCGCTTCCGTGTGTTCGTACCGATGAGGCCTCCGGGGGCAGCGTACTGCAGGTCGTTGTGTTCAGCGAACAGAGAGACGATCTTGGAGAAGATGGGTTTACACATCAGCTTCCCTTCGTGGTCTTTGGACACGATACCCGGTCGCACCTCGATCTCCTGACCCACCTGGAGGGTGACAAGGGGGGAGGGAGGAGGGGGGGGGGTTATTGCATCGGCTCGAATACATATAAAATAAACACTTATTTATCCATCTTCCACTTTGATACAGAAGCGTCTGAGCTCGAGTATCGAGGGTGAACATCACCTTGAGGACGCCCTTCAGGATACTTCCTCCGGCCACGCCTCCTTTCAGGTCGTCCACCTCGCAGCCCGGCTTGTTGACGTCAAAAGATCTGATGACTGAAACGCAGTCGTGTTAAAAAACAAACAAACTGGGGGGACGGAGAAACGAGTAAAGCGTAGACGACGACCAGCGTGTTCGGTCTCCTCACCGATGAGCCGGGGCTCGGAGATGAAGTCTCGGATGGGCACCGGGATCTTCTTGACGATGTACTCGCAGACCACCTCGATGTTGTACTTCAGCTGAGCCGAGATAGGAATGATGGGGGCGCCCTCGGCCACCGTGCCTGAGGGACAAACGTCACGCCGACACACGTCAGGACACGGAACTCCATGCAGAGAGTCACGCAGTCTTTACCCCGACCTTTGACCTTTGACCTCAGCGCGATGCCACAGTTGTGACTTATTTTGCGCGTTGGTACACAAACCTCTCGTAGAAACGGCTTCTTTCAAAAGGTAATGTTTGTTTTTCTTGTAAGAGGATTTTGTCCCGATGGACCCGGTTCCTGAGAGCATAGCAGTGCTTTTAAAATAAGTTTGAATATTTGTTCTCTAAAAAAATATATTTATTTATTAGTTGAGTAATAATATAAGAAATAGTTGTGATTTATTATTTAAGAGCAATGATAAAATAAGACTTGGAAAAAGTCAACAATACAGTATTATCTGTCAAAAATAAACCCATTTAATGCATTAAAATGCTATTTTACGTTCTAGTTTTAAAATAAAAAATATTCTGAAATACAAATAAATAAAAAAAAGAAGAATTTTAAAGTATAATGAATGCATACTTTCAAATATCCAGTATTATAATATAAACACATACATGTAAAAAGAAAATAATAAAAAAATCAATAAATAAAATCAACATTAAATAAATTAAATATCAATAACATTAATTATATATATTTTAAAAAAACACCAGAGGGGGTAGACTACATTACAAAAGACATATTTATAGCTATTCATAAGATTTAATACCTAAATATTTACCTTTTATAATTTTAGGAGGTTTGTTGGCATAAATTAGGAGATTAAAAAGAAAAGAGAAGAATTTATTAGTATTGTAAATTTAATTAAATTAGATTCAGGTTGATGTAAGTTAAGCTTTATTTCTATTTATTCTTATTATATATATATATATATATATATATATATATATATATATATAAAAAACATTTCCAGTGAATATCGCAATATAAAATGTGTTTTCTGTTTATATAAAGAACACATGTTGGACGACAGCAAGTACTATTTCCCCATCTTTACGGAGGTCAGCAGCCGTAGCTTTATTTTTAATTTCTCACAATTTCACAACAGTTTTTTGGGTTATTTTTCCTCTTTCCTACATTAAAATACTGAGTATTTGCAGACGGGCCCAGGGTTTGGGTTCAGGGCGACTCACCCTGCACGAAGGCGAGGATCTGCTCGTACTGCTCCTTGGCCTGGCTCTCCTTCACCAGGTCGATCTTGTTCTGCAGGATGAGGATGTGCTTCAGCTTCATGATCTCGATGGCCGCCAGGTGCTCCGACGTCTGGGGCTGAGGACACGACTCGTTACCCGCTGGCGGACAGGGACGAGAACCAACAGGTCAGATGACGACTGAGCAGTAAGAATGGAGGGAGGGGGAAGAGGGGGAAGGAACACAAGACGTACCGATGAGCAGGAGGGCTGCATCCATGACGGCGGCTCCGTTCAACATGGTCGCCATCAAGATGTCGTGACCAGGACAGTCCACAAACGACACGTGTCTGTAAATAAATTTAATAAAGAGTCCACTGATGAAAAATATTTTTTTACAGGGGAAACAGAGCACAAAGTTTTTTTTGGGGGTCGCGACCGCTCTCTCGCTCGTCTCTCCTCAGTCTCACCTGACCAGTTTGAAGTTGCCCTTGGTGCCGGGGATGTCGGAGAGGAACTCGTCCGGAGTGCTGCTGCCACACGACCGGTAGCACTCCGGCCTGGGACAGCTGGGGTCGTCCAGCTTATAGACCTACACACACACACACGAATAAAAAAAGATTAAGTTTAAAAAAGTTGTCAAACTACGCCTCGACCTTCAAAAAAAAAAAATTCCAAACGGGAGGGAGAGGTTACATCGATTCCCCCGGTGCCTCTTACCTTAGCGTTAGCATATCCTAGCTTGATGGTGATGTTCCTCTCCAGCTCGTTCTTGAACCTGACGGTGTGGACGCCGGAGATGGCCTTCACCACCGTGGACTTCCCGTGGGCCACATGACCGATGGTGCCTGGAGGGGAGGGGAAGAGAGAGAGAGAGAGAGAGAGAGAGAGAGAGAGAGAGTCAAACCTCACCCTCCATTTCCCCGTCTGATCGATATTTTCCCTTCGATGTCTTACGTACCGATATTGATGGTGGCCTGTCTGCTGATGATCTCATGGGAGAGAGGCGTCAAGGTGGACACGTTCTGTGGAGAGAGAGCAACTCGCTTTAGGGCTCAACACACACCGAACAAGGTGAACAGACCGACGCGCAAACGTGTAAAAACAACACTGTTGTTGTTGTCGGTCTGTGTTTTGCACCCAATACTGAACTTGAATATCATAATATATTATATTATCTCACCACGTTATCTGTTTACGTAACACTAGACCAACTCACTGCTACTTTACCTCGTAACATTGTCTTCAATCGCTCTAATATAGCTTCAATTTTAACGTCTTGTTATTGTAGTCGTATGCGCCTTATTATTTATTAATTCTCTCCTCGTCTGTATATGTATGTATGTATGTATGTATGTATGTATATACACACACACATACACATACACATATATATATATATATATATATATATATATATATATATATATATACACACACACACATATATACACACACACACACACACACACACACACACACACACACATACATATATATACATACATACATACACATTTACATACACACATATATATATATATATATATACACACATACATATACACACGTATATCTCTCTCTCTCTCTCTCTCTCTATATATATATATATACATACATACACACATACATAAATATATAATTTAATTTACAGCATTGATATTCACATATTTCCTCTCATGTTCTCATGAAACAGATGAAACATTTAAGCAGATTTTACTTCATGCCAACTGACAAGGAACAAAGATGGCGACCATCACGTCGCTGCAAATACACATCACACGTTCAAACGGGTCGCTTCGTTTTGGGAAACGTTAACACAATTTAATCGTGACGACAATCCGTGTTGACGTTAACGTTAAAATTTTAAAAGTTAAAAACTAGGTGCACGAGCTCTCCGCCCCACCGGGGCCCTGCCGTCATGTGCCGGGAGGCACCGGCGCCCGTTAACCCGCCACCGAACGTTGACCGTTGGTGACGTCACTCAGACGAAACCAACGACCGGAGATAAAACACGCGACGCTTATTTTTGTTGTTGTTGAAAAACCGTTAGTAACTGACACTTACAAGAGATTTGAGGTCTTGCCGGGCCAGATGAGGCTGACCAAGCGTTGTACCAGACTCGTCACCCGCCATCTTGAATGAAAAGGGGAAGGAATGAGGCGGCTGCGGCGACTGCCTGATCAATGCTATTTCCCTTTTCCAACAATCAGTTATTAACATTAAATTGTGTTTAATTTATGTCGTGTAGGTTGTAAATAAAATATCTTTACAACAATATGTCGGTTGTATTTTTTATTTTCACTGATAAATGTAAAAAAAAAAAGAAACGGGGTTTGCTCCTCGCGTGACTCACACAATGGGGTCCTTTCAGAACGTCTGATGCAATTTATTTTTTACAGTAAAATACATTTTATGTCATAAAGCGGATTTGTTAATGCAGCCATAAAGATCGTATAAACCCTCAGGGCACAAGTTTTAAGTATATTTTCCTCCTAGAAAAATTAAAGAAATATATCTTCACACATGTGTCGGGTCCGTCGTTGTTTACTGACGTCATCAAACAGCTTTCTGTAGTTCTGTTGTGTCGTTTGTAGTTCGACAAAACAATCCTGCAGTACCAGGTTTGCTGTTGTGTCAGTAAGTTTACTAGATTATATTATTAAATTAAAACGTGAATCTGCACCTTTTGAACACAACTTCAACTGAAACGGCATCATTTTATTTATTTATAAAAAATATATTTTGGGACCTCTACAAGAGTTGACCCCCAGATAATGCAAGACCTGCCTTAAAAAGTCCTTAAAGCAGTTGTTTGCGCATGCATTTTAATGTAAAACTCGTTGAGTACACTGTGTATGTGTATATAGATACAATTACAATGCATGTAAAAAATACTTCATTTCAAGTTAAAGACATGCATCTTACTTAAGTAAAAGTATGTGAGTATATAAAGTATTTAAGTTTTCAAATGTAGCACTGAAAATGCAGCTGAAAATGGTCACTGTGACTGACATTATATATTATTTTATAAATATTGCTCATGCCTCAATTAGTAAGCAGGATTTTACTGAATTTCTCGACAGCAGCTCCTGATTATTTTCATCATTTATTTTGGTTTCTAAAAAAATATTGAAAATGTTGAGAAATGAGAGGCCAAAGGGACAAACTCGCAATGTTTGTATCGTCCAACCAACAGTCCAAACAACTTATCACAAAACAAATTAGAAAGGAAAAGAAACAAATCCTCAAATTTGGGAAGCTTGTACCAAAAAATGTTTGACATTTTTGCATTAAAGAAATGACAAAAAAGATAATAAAAATATTTGCCAATTAATCATCTCATCGTTTCAGCTGACCTTGTTGGCCTGGTAGTTTAATTTATAACAAAACATTATATTTAATAAGCACTTCATGTGTTTTTTTATGCAGAAATTGTGCTTTTTTATGAAGTAAAGTTGTCAAATAATCGTAGAATAGTAACATTTTAGTGGATAAAGTGGCATGAAAACAAAATACTCAAATACTACTTTATCGAATTTGTGTACAATACTTAAATATACTTAGTTACATTCCCCCACACCACTGGTTTTAAGTTTTATGATTATACATCCATTAAAGGCATTGTAATATATACTTGTTTTAAAGTACTGTTATCTATTTGTTGTTTGCCATATTTAAATAAAATTATGTCTCTGTTTATTGTTTGTATTGTTTTATTGTTGTATTGTTTAATTCTATGTCTATGTTTATTGTTTTTATAATTTTTATTGTTTTATTCTATGTCTATGTTTATTGTTTTATTATATGTATATGTTTATTGTTATGCACCTTTCACCTACAGTTAAATTCCTTGTATGTTCAACGTACTTAACAAATAAACGATCAAATAGACTTTTATTGGACAAAACTACAAAAGAGCCACAAAAACGTTCGCGAGTGATGCATCTCTCCCCTCATACACGATCTTCGCTGCACCGCACAACGCCCTTGAGTTCCGCCCAAAAGGGAAATGACGCCGGCGCAGAAAATGGCGTCCGCGAAGCCCGTGGACCGCTGTGGTTTGTTATCCCGTTTAATTTAGAGCCCGAGTCGCGGGGGTCTCTCTTCGTCTGGCGCACGGGCGACAACATGGCGGCGCAGCGCTGCCGTCGGCTTCTCCCCGCCCCGGAATAGAACCCGCAACTTCATGTCCGACGGAGCCGGAGCTGCCTGGTCGAAGAGGGGCTGTGCGGATTCGCACCGCCGAGGTGAGACGGCGAGATTTTATAGCGGCGCGAGCGAATAAATAAATAAATAAAGGGGTTCCCCCCCCGAGTTTAGCAGGGACGGGTCCCCCCGCCGCCGAGGACCGTGACAGTTAACGTCACTAACTCAGCCGTAAAGCAAATTACAACAAACCCCAGCCTTTGTTTTTATTTATTTTTATTTATTTATTTTGTGTGTGGGGGGTGCTCTTATACCGTACCACGTAATGAAATCTGTCGCATACTTTTATTTATAATTAATAAATGAATTGGCTTCTCAACCCGAACATCGGGCTGCTTTACGTCAGCGCGAGGTGGAGATAGTCATGGTAACGGGTGAGCTAGCGTTAGCCCCTTTAGCTTCGCCCTGCCTCTCTGCCCGCGTTGCCCTGCGCTCCTCTCGTTGTTGTGGCCCCACGACCCCCTTTTACAGAGGCTGTGCAGTCAGCGACGGGTCACCGGGAGTTGAGCTGCAGCTGCCGGCCACCTGTTGTTGTTTTCACCCCTTTTCACCCCTTTTCCCCGGCAGGTAAACACGGGTCAGGTGGTCAGACGCCTCCTGCTGCAGAGCCTGTTGTCCCTGAGAGCAGTGTTGTGACCCCGAACACCTCCTGCTAACATAACTTTACACTGTTATACACCAATGTGGATTAAAACTGAAGGGATTTATTGATTTAGATGCTTTTCCTTAATCAAGATTTAATCACATGTAGTCTGGTGTGAGTTGGAGCCCACATAAATACTTGTTAAATACCTGTTCATTGCTTTTCCTCTGTTTAAACATGAAACTTTTAGGTTATAGGGCTGTTGATTTTAAAAAGAAAGACAGTAAATCAGTTTATTGATTAGTCAAGGTTGACAGAAAGTTAATTGTTTCTGTCATTTATAAACAAAAGAGCCAAACATTTACTGTTTTCTTTGTCGTGACATGATGGCAAACTGCATCAATAAGAACCCACACAAAACACTTCATTGCTTTACCTCTGTTTGAACATGTCAGCCAAACCTTTTGATGTTAGAGCTGCTGATTTAAAAAGAAAGACAGTAAATCAGTATATCAATTAGTCAAGGTTGACAGAAAGTTAATTGGCAAAAATCTATTAATTGTTTCTGTCATTTATAAACAAAAGAGCCAAACATTTACTGTTTTCTTAGTCGTGACATGATCGTAAACTGCATCAATAATGTGAAAGAAATGAGGGTTGTGCATTGTTTCATTAAATTTTGACATCTGGCAGACTATTATAAATATACTTGGCAGATTAATGAATACTGAATAATAATCTGCTGAGGAACAAGGGAATTAAAAAGCAAGGTGTGTCATTTCCTTGAATTTTTGGGGGATTAAATATCTGCTTTAATACTTGATGTATACGTTGGTATTGACTGTCCTGACTACGTCTCTCGTGTGCTGTTAAATAGTTTGAGCTCACTAGTTTAACTTCCCCCGGGGACAAAGAAAACTTTCGTAAAAGCTAAAATAATAAATCATAAAAGCTGCCAGAGAGTAATTATGTCTGTTGCTTTGGTGGATGTAAAGTAAAAAAAAAAGTAAAAGTGAGCTTTTGGGAGGAGTTTTTTTATTTATTATTATTATTTATTTTATTCTTTCTTCAACAATTACACATGTACAATTTCATAACTGATCAATAAGAAACAGAAAAACACATTTAAACTAAAATGCCAGGGGGGAACTGCAGAGAATACAAAATATAGACAGAAAAAAATTAATTAATCACGAAGGCACAAACTCTGATTGTGTAATTACAAACATATCACAGACAATGCATTCATTATTGTTCTCATGGCTTTTTGTTGGAACAGCATTTAAGAGTTTTAAATACATTTCAAACACAACAATTGGGTCTTTGTCTTGTTTTTGGGGGGAGTTAAATAAATAAATGAGACGAGCAGGAAATGCTCCTTTTATGGAAGAGTAGAAGAAGAGTAGAACCGTCATTACGCAATACGTCAGCTCCCGCACCGTTAAGTCATCACCTGCACGTGTAAACCATCTTTATTAAACGTCAGTAGGATGATCCAGCATTCATTTAGTGCTCTTATTAAGACAAACTTTACAAACGGATTACAATTTAAAGATTATTGACACCATTTTTAGATTTGCTTGTGACATATGTTCAGAGTGTTCCATGCAAATCCTCATTACTATTAATTACTATTACACGTTTTCACTGCTGGTCAGCAGTGATGCATTTATTGATCAAACGGCTAGAAATAAACAAGAGTAACTGGATCAATGAATAAATGAATTATGAAAACTGATTGAGGCCAAACATAGAGTGATTTTATCTTTCACAACTGCAGTGGTGGACTAGAGTCGGTCCCACGAAGTGATGCAAGTTAACATGCAGAGTTAAGAATAAAACTATTCTTATTATGTAGAATGAAATGCAAAGAAATCCTTCAATTTGTGACATTGGTTGTCACAAATTGCTGCATTCTCTCTCCTGACCATCAGGGGGCGACTCCTCTGGTTGTATAGAAGTCAAAGCTTCATGTGTTAAAGCTGCATTCTCCCTCCTGACCACCAGGGGGCGACTCCTCTGGTTGTATAGAAGTCAAAGCTTCATGTGTTAAAGCTGCATTCTCTCTCCTGACCACCAGGGGGCGACTCCTCTGGTTGTATAGAAGTCAAAGCTTCATGTGTTAAAGCTGCATTCTCTCCTGACCACCAGGGGGCGACTCCTCTGTTTGTATAGAAGTCAAAGCTTCATGTGTTAAAGCTGCATTCTCTCTCCTGACCACCAGGGGGCGACTCCTCTGGTTGTATAGAAGTCAAAGCTTCATGTGTTAAAGCTGCATTCTCTCTCCTGACCACCAGGGGGCGACTCCTCTGGTTGTATAGAAGTCAAAGCTTCATGTGTTAAAGCTGCATTCTCTCTCCTGACCACCAGGGGGCGACTCCTCTGGTTGTATAGAAGTCAAAGCTTCATGTGTTAAAGCTGCATTCTCTCTCCTGACCACCAGGGGCGACTCCTCTGGTTGTATAGAAGTCTATAGAAAATGACTCTACTTCTCTCTTGATTTATTCCCTCAGTAAACATTGTAAACATGTAAACAGTTCATTTAGTAAATGATGGTCTTGTATACGGTCTGTGGTCCGGGACAGTTGAAAGGACATTTCTTACGGGTCTCCTTCTTGTCTCCTCTGTTAGAACCAGGGAAACATAAACACAGGAAATGCGAGCGGCCCCTTAGCGCTCAGCCGTCAAAGCCTGTGATTGTTCCCCCGGGCTCCAAAAGGTACGACTCTCCTCTTCCTGTCACTCGTAACTCAGCATCCATCCACCCCCCTCCCACCCCTCCCTCCTACTACCACCCTCCCCCCTCACCCCCCGCCGCTCGGGTCCATCGGGTTTTGGGCTGACGGCGACTCGGCTTAAAACATATTTAAAAAAAAAGTACTAAGTTATAAAATCTGGGGATTGTTGTCTTGTTTTGTTGCAGTAAAGTATTTAAATACACAGATGATCTTATTAAGCTTGACCCATATCTAATATTCCTCTTCATGAACTGCTCAGGCGGCCATGTTGGAAATAGTTTGTTTCTTCGGTTATTGGCTATTTTTCATAGTTTCGTCCGTAACGTAGTAGCAGAGGTCGGAGGTCACCCAGATGTTATTAACATCTTTATTTGGAGGTAAAACTGAAAGTCTGTGTGACTGAAAAGCTGTTTAATAATCAACAAACAAATATAATTATAACAAAAATGCACAATATATACGACAAATAGAATAATACTATTAAATTAAATTAAATTAAATTAACTAACAAAACGAAACAGTAGGTAAAAACAGAATGGACCTCACCGTGCACGAGTCTCTGCTCGGCTCTTTCCTTCCCGCCTGCAGACACTTTAACGTTCACTCTTTAACGTTCGCTCTTTAAAGTTCACCCTTTAACGTTCACTCTTTAACGTTCACTCTTTAACGTTCACTCTTTAACGTTCACGCTTTAACGTTCACGCTTTAACGTTCACTCTATAACGTTCACTCTATAACGTTCACGCTTTAACGTTCACTCTATAACGTTCACTCTTTAACGTTCACGCTTTAACGTTCACTCTATAACGTTCACTCTTTAACGTTCACGCTTTAACGTTCACCCTTTAACGTTCACTCTATAACGTTCACTCTATAACGTTTTGTTCACTCTATAACGTTCACGCTTTAACGTTCACTTTAACGTTCACTCTATAACGTTCACTCTTAAGTTCACCTTTAACGTTCACTTTGTTTTGTTGTTTGTTACTCTATAACGTTCACTCTTTAACGTTCACGCTTTAACGTTCACCCTTTAACGTTTACTCTATAACGTTCACTCTATAACGTTCACTCTATAACGTTCACGCTTTAACGTTCACTATAACGTTCACCCTTTAACGTTCACTCTATAACGTTCACTCTATAACATTCACTCTATAACGTTCACTCTATAACGTTCACGCTTTAACGTTCACTCTATAACGTTCACGCTTTAACGTTCACTCTATAACGTTCACTCTTTAACGTTCACTCTTTAACGTTCACGCTTTAACGTTCACTCTATAACGTTCACCCTTTAACGTTCACTCTATAACGTTCACTCTATAACGTTCACTCTATAACGTTCACGCTTTAACGTTCACTATAACGTTCACTCTATAACGTTCACTCTATAACGTTCACTCTTTAACGTTCACGCTTTAACGTTCACGCTTTAACGTTCACTCTATAACGTTCACTCTATAACGTTCACGCTTTAACGTTCACTCTATAACTTGGTTCACTCTTCGTTCACTCTATAACGTTCACTCATAACGTTCACTCTTTAACGTTCACGCTTTAACGTTCACGCTTTAACGTTCACTCTTTAACTTTCATTCTTTAACGTTCACTCTATACGTTCACGCTTTGCGTTCACTTTAAGTTCATCTTTAGCTTCACTCTTTAACGTTCACTCTTTAACGTTCACTCTATAACGTTCACTCTTTGCGTTCACCTTAGCATTCTGCGTTCACTCTTTAACGTTCACGCTTTAACGTTCACGCTTTAACGTTCACTCTATAACGTTCACTCTATAACGTTCACGCTTTAACGTTCACTCTATAACGTTCACTCTTTAACGTTCACGCTTTAACGTTCACCCTTTAATCTGTTCAGTTCTCTATTAACGTTCACTGCGTTCTTTGCGTTCACTCTTTACGTTCACGCTTTAACGTTCATCTTTAACGTTCACTCTTTAACGTTCACCCTTTAACGTTCACTCTTCAGCTTTAACGTTCACTCTTAACGTTCACGCTTTAACGTTCACTCTTTAACGTTCACTCTTTAACGTTCACCCTTACGTTCACTCTTTAACGTTCACTCTTTAACGTTCACGCTTTAACGTTCATCTTAACGTTCACTCTAACGTTCACCTTTAACGTTCACTCTATAACGTTCACGCTTTAACGTTCACTCTATAATGTTCACGCTTTAACGTTCACTCTTTAACGTTCACTCTTTAACGTTCACCCTTTAACGTTCACCCTTTAACGTTCACTCTATAACGTTCACCCTTTAACGTTCACCCTTTAACGTTCACTCTTTAACGTTCACCCTTTAACGTTCACTCTTTAACGTTCACTCTTTAACGGGCGGTTGTGTTTGTCGTCCAGGTGATTGACGCTCAGAAAAGGGACATTGTTAGCATCTCCCGGACACAAGGGGCACTGTCCTCTGATTGGCTCGGACAACCCCCTCTGACATGCCCGTGGCCAATCAGAGGTGAGTGTGCTGTGTGTGTGTGTGTGTGTGTGTGTGTGTGTGTGTGTGTGTGTGTTTTGTGACTGTGGTTTTGTGGAGGCAGCTGTTGTGTGTTTTCTACTTTTTGTGTGCAGAAACTAAAAGTAAAAATGAAATATACACTTTGTGTGTTTATTGTTACTTTTTATCTCACGATGATGATGATGATGATGATGATGATGATGATCATCATCATCATGCTGATGCTGCAGGATTTCTTTCCTTTCTCTTTATTTTTACCGACCTCACTGTCGCAGTGGAGCCGGTTATTTCCCCAGCGTGTCAGCACACACACACACACACACACACACACACACACACACACACACACACACACACACACACAGGTTAGGCTTGATGGGACGCAGCAGCCGAACGTCCTCTCGAATGCCCTTCTGGACCCAGACGTATTTATTATATTATTATTTATTAATTAATTATTTATTATTAATACATTTTTATTTATTTATTATTTACTATTTATTATTTATATTATTATTATTATTTATTTATTCAACACGCACACTTATTCTTTACCTTTTGGGGAAACTACAGCGTTGAGCCGCTGAATTTATTTTGTATAGTTGAGTTCATCCCAGCTTTATGTTCGGCTTTTGTATGCCTCTGTTCTAACTCCCCCCCCCCTCTTGCCCCCCCTCCGCCCCCCCCAGGTGTGTGATGTCGGGGGCAGATGTGGAGGTGTACCTGTCCCAGGTGCACGACGGGAGTGTGTCGTCGGGCTTCCGGGCGCTGTACGAGGAGCGCCTGCTGCTGGACGTCACCCTGCTGATCGAGGAGCACCACTTCCAGGTAGGAGACCACGACTCCCACCGGGACTTAATTAAGAAGATAATCAACATTTAGGGACAGAGATATGCAGAAAGAAGAGGAGGTCTCACTCCGGTGACTAATGCAGAACCGTGAACTCCGGACCGAGTTTTTACTCATTTAGAAACAAGTGTTTGGGGTCATCTCTACCTCCAGATACACAAATACGTCTCTACCTGTGTGTTAATGTTGAACACGCTGATATCTCTGAGGGTCGTTGACCTTTCAGGTCACAGATCTGCTCAGAAAACTTTAAGATATAAACTCACCGGCTCGTCGGAAATCTTCTCGGGCAAATTTGAAGCTGGAGAGAACGAGAC
>JACSYO010000224.1:27500-32500 GCA_016806645.1 Ophiodon elongatus | reverse complement strand
GCTGCTTCAGAAGTCACACATTTGCTTCCAGTGCGTTCCAGCTTTTTAGTCCTAACTCTGCTCTTTACTCCCAGATATCCACCATACTGTGCTCATGTTCATGTGACATCACCTGGTGTGTGTGTGTGTGTGTGTGTGTGTGTGTGTGTGTGTGTGTGTGAGAGTGAGAGAGAGAGAGAGAGAGAGAGAGAGAGAGAGTGTGTGAGATAGCTGAATGCTTGACTGAGAGGAAAAAACAAAACAAACATACCACACGGTACACGAGGGCATTCATTGATTCATTCATTGATTCATTCATTCATTCATTCATTCATTCATTCATTCATGCAGCGATGACGTCATGGTTGTGACAGGTACTTTTTATTTTGGAGATAACGTGCACAGGAAGGAAAGATCTTTCTCTCAGAGCAGCTCTGAATCCGTCTGGTCACTGGCAGTGCTTTACCCACGCTCCTCTACATTCCCTGCACTTTATTATTATTATTGTCATTGTTGTTGTTGTTGTTGTTGTTATTATTATCGGTTCCTACGGTGGCTGTTAATGCACATTTTACCAGCACTTCAAAGCAGCTGCAGTGTCACAACATGCTGCGACGTCACGTCTGAAATGAACCTTCTGGCTCGATGAACTTCAAAACGTGTCCTCCATTTTTAAATATGCAGCTCGTTAAAATATTTAGGGAAACGTTTGGGCCTCGTGCAGGAACCGTGTCCTCCTCCGAAACCTCCTCCTCCGAGTCGTGAACCTTCAGCCCCCCGGAAAAAAAAGTTACCAAAGATTTAAAAAAAAAAAAGAGCGCGTTCATCTCTGCTGAGCTTCAGGCTGCGCCTACATGTCCCAGGATGCATTGCACGCCTGCTCCGAGTTTAGCTGCGTCTGATGAACAAACAAAAGTAAACTCACTAAAATATTCTCGCAGCTGGACTGAGAAATGCAGCCGTGCACGTTCCTCTCGTGCGTGACAAATAAAACTCTTTGTCTTTTCCAACAATAAGAAATAAATCCTTAATTCACAGAGTGAGAAGTGAAATCATGACTCGAGAAACGGTAGAAAATCAGCTCACTCTCCTTTTTTCTTTAAAGGACCTGAAGCGGTTTTAAAATATTATAAACGAGATGTAAGTAACGTCTGAAGCAAAGCGGAGGTTTTAGATTTGATGATGTAGACGGAGGAAGATACTGGAGGGAGACTTCTCCTACAACTATATATATATATATATATATATATATATATATATATATATATATATATATATTTCTTTATTTAAATGTTAAATAAATAAATATATATATATATATTTCTTTATATATATATATATATATATATATATATATATATATATATATATATATATATATATATATATTTCTTTATTTAACATGTTAAATAAATAAATAAATATATAAATAACATGTTAAATAAATAAAAAAATATATATATATATAAATAACATGTTAAATAAATAAATAAATTTATTTCTTTATTTAAATAACATGTTAAATAAATAAATACATTTATTTCTTTATTTAACATGATATATATATATATATATATATATATATATATATAATTATTTATTTAACATTATATATATATATATATATATAATATTTTTTTCTTTTATTTATTTAACATGTGATATCTATCTATCTCATGTTAAATAAAGAACCCTCTCAGTAAATAGGCAGACGCGATGATGACGGTCCAGAGAACAGAATGTTCCTTTTGCATTAAGTTAGTGTCGCTTGTTTCTCTCCTCGTGGAGACGGTTCGTAAACGAGAGAGAAGTAAAAGTTTGTGACCGTTCACAAACTTTTACTTGAATCCGTTTCTTGCTCGAAGCCCTTTTTTTTTTTTATTCTTTTTTTATTTACCTGTAAATTGGTCCGACACGTTTTTAAAGTCCGTCGTGTAATTTAAGCTCTTAACCGACCGGCCAGATGTGTTCCAGATGACTCGGACGTCTCTGAGCTTCTCCTCTCCAGATGTTTATTTTTTTTTAATTATTATTTTATTATTATTTTATTTTATTTTATTTTATTTCGTGAGCCAACTGTGAAAAAGGGCTAGAGCGCAGACTGCTGCAGTTGTGTCTGTCGGCCGTGTGTTTTTAAGTTATTAAGTTATTTTCTCTGAAGTATTGCTTCTCACCGAGCTATGCAGTAACAGTCGTAAGGTTATTTATTTATTACGAGAGTTTCATGAATCGTTGTCTCTGTTTTTTTTATTTTTTTTATTTTTTTTATTTTTTTAAGTTGCATTTGGCTCATGACTCGACGTTTCTTAAATACAAACTCCGTGACACGAAACATATTTTTAATTCACGTTTCTTTGCGTCCCTGCTGCCCTCAAACCTCTGAGCTTTACACACCGCTGTGGTCTGGGGAGGGGGAGGGGCTTCAGAGCTTTGTGGTAGACTTATTTTGTGGGCGTGTCCCATTGTGGGCGTGTCTCCCGTGTGGGCGTGTCCCATTGTGGGCGTGTCTCCCGTGTGGGCGTGTCCTTAGCTGTGAGAAGTTGCTTCACTGTGGACTTCAAAGGGAAAAGTTAAACAGCATCAGAGCTGCAATTTAACAAGTATTATATTATTTCATTAGTCAATAAAATAGTGAAAAATATTCCCAAAGCCAGAAGTGACGTCTTTTAAAATGTTTTGTTTTGTTTTGTTTTGTTTGTCAAAAACTCAACTGTTTGTAAACAAAGAAAAGAAAAACTGTAAATCCTCAGATTTCAGAAGCTGGAACCAACAGATGTTTGTTTTTTTTTTTTACTTGAAAGATGGCTAAAACCATTATTACATTATTATTATTATTATTATTATTTATTAAATATACGTATATTTAAATCAACTTCATTGATGAATGGACTCGTCGCTGCAGCTCTCCGTTACTGAACAAACATTTACGACGAGGAACACGAAGTAAATCAAACATTTTTTTTCTTTCATAACCGTATTTTCTCCACAAAACTTTATTTCAAACAATTTTTATTTTAAGTTTTTCAGGTTCAAAAGATGTCACACCGCCCAAAACTCTTCTTCTCTCCGTTTTCAAAGTGAAATATTCCTGTTTTTTTTGCACTTTTTTTTGTTTGTTTGTTTGTTTGTTTTCCTGCTGAACGACCACAGAGGCGTCGCATGTTTCTAACACGTCGAAGATCTCACGAGAGCCGGACCTCCTCTTCATCACCAACGTCTCATCTGTCCTCTCGCTGCTGCTCCTCTTCCTCTCATGTTGCTGTTAAAAGAAGAAACGTGTAACCAATAAAGTACTACTGTCCTGATTTATGGCACATTCAGTCATAGCGCAGCATCCTTTAGTCCACCAGTCTTCAGTCTGTCAGTAGGAAAACAGAATAGAGGATTTTAAAAAAGACAAAAAAACATACCTTGCTGCAACGACTGTATCCGAAAAAGAAAGTAAAATCAGATTAACATACCTTATAATCTGAGTAGAAACTCTTTGGAAACGATTTGTAACTTCTTTCCAGAAATAAATGTTCATATTGGTCAACTTTCAGATGACTGCCGAGTGATTTTATATCTGTGTGTGTTTGTTTCTGACTCTTAATTATATATCTACTAGTTAATTAGTTAAAATCAAACCCTTGTTATTATTATTATTATAATTATTGTCCCTGCACATATAAAGCTCATGTATGTATCAAAGCATAGCTGTAAATATTGTGATGACTAGAGCTGCTTCTAATGATAATTTAATGTTGATTAATTTGTCAATTAATTATTTGATTAGCCTATTAAGTGTTTTACTGTAAAAAAAAAAAATATAATTATAGCTAACTACATAAATATAGGAGACTTGTTTTTAAAGAGTATTTCCATTTTCTGCTACTTTATCTACAATTTGGAGGTAAATATTGTACTTTTGCACTTCACTGCATTTATCTAGTTACTATAACTTTGCACATTCATTGTAATACAAAATATAAATAATAATATAAATTATAATTATAGGTTTAGCTACCCAGCAATATGTAAAGTTATATATGTAAAATACATGAATGCATCAATATTTATAACCCAATAATATTCTATTCTAATATTATCTTTGAATGAGTACTTCTACTTATGGTACTCGTATGTATATTTTGATGTAAATACATTTGTACTTTTACTTTTTTGTTGTTGTTGCTTGTAACAAAGTATTTCTACAGTGTGTTATTGCTGCTACTTTAATACTTTAATACTTATTCAAAAAGATCTGAAAACATCTTTCAGGCTTAATAAGCAAAAAATAATAATCTAATCAAATATTAAAAAATATAAATTTAAAACTGACAGGCTGCAATATTTTTTGTAATGCAGGGAAAATATATTTATTATGTATTATTAAATGTATTAGAATAATTCTAGTGTTGAAGTTTTGATTAACTAATGCGCATGCGCTCTTTAGTTTGCCACTCCTCCGGCTTTCCGTAGAAAAGCGAAAGTCTCCTTCCTGGACGAGAATGTCATACATGAAACTGGTAACTATCTTTTTAACGATTTTAACCACCTTAAATATCACTTGTTTCCTAACATTTAGCTGTCATACAGCGAAGCGCATGTTTATGGTGCTACACACTGAAATTATACCATAAAGAAACGAGTCAAACGTTACTAAATGAGTCATTAGCCTTGTTGACAGCTGCTTTAGCTAACAGGCGCAGATAAACACGCGCGCGCTCCTTTTTGCTCTTTATTGAAACCAACGTTAAAAAGCACGTGTCATTTAAACCTTACAGCATCTAAATGATTAACGAAAGTGTTTTAACTGAGTAATTACAGCCTAATTTCCCGCTTTGTTCACCGTTAGCTGTGTGTTCTGCCGGCGGGCCGCCAGGCGGCGCTGTGTGTGCTGCTGGCCGCCGGCGAGGCGAAGAAGAAGATGACCCAGCCGGCTCTGAGCCTCCATGAGGTGGGTTCATCAACACCTGACAGGGGGTCAGACCAGAACTATTTTAAGTATTTAATCAGCTAAATGTACTTAAAGTAAAAAT
>JACSYO010000224.1:0-17500 GCA_016806645.1 Ophiodon elongatus | reverse complement strand
CCTTTCCGCCCCCCCCTCCCCCTGCACCGGGGCAAACAGCCTTGTTGCCCGTCTGGAGGTCATGCCGTCTGTGGGAAAAAGTGAGAACAGGAAAACAATCCCACGCGTTGGACACGAAGCCGCAGTACGAGATAAACCAGTCATGTGACCTCGTCAGGACGAGCTGTTCCCGTCTCAGGGTTCAATAAAGGTTACGTCTGAGGGAAGAGGGCACTTCCCACCACAAAAAGATGGGGGGGGGGGGGTTTGTTTGCCCAAAAAGTATCTCGAGGTTCTTTTTGTTCCCGTTTCAGCTTCTGGTCACGAAATTATAAACTTTGAGTTAAAGGTTTATTTTAAAGTTCTTTCAAGCAACAAATGATCAAACTCTCACTTTATTTCATTAGTCAGATTTTCATTTTCAGCTGCTGTGAAACAAAATAGTGGATATAAAGAGATATTATATATAGAGATTATATATATAGAGATGTGGATATATAGAGAGATATATCTAGAGATGTGGATATATAGAGAGATAAGATATATATATATATATATATATATATATATATATATATATATATATATATATATATATATATATATATATATATATATATAGAGAGATGTGGATATATAGAGATATATATATAGAGATGTGGATATATAGATATATAAGATATATATATATATATATATATAGAGAGATATATATAGAGATGTGATATATAGATAGAGAGATAAGATATATATATAGAGAGATATATATAGAGATATAGATATATAGAGAGATAAGATATATATATATATATATATATATATATATATATATATTATATATATATATATATATTATATATATATATATAGGTATTATAGAGATAATATATATATATATATATATTATATAATATCTCTCAAAGGGGTTTGGTGGCGTGAATACTGTGTAATGTCACAGCTGCAGTTTGTTCCTCAGGAAACAGAAAGCAGCTGTTGGCCGTGAGACAGTTTGGGGAAGTTAAACTGCTTAAAAACAAGTTTTTCCTCTCGTTGTTTTCTACGAATCAGAAGAAATGTGGTGTTTGGAGACTGAAGAGTAACGCAAACGACCCGGAAACCATGAAAGTCTGACTTTGTGGAAACAAACTCAATTTAAAAATGATAAAGTGGAATTAAAGTCACTTTCTGGACATTTAAAATGATAAAACTCAAACATCTCTCATCCTATTAGGTAGAGAGGTAGAGCTAGAGGTGTGTATATGTAAAACCAAACAGCGGTTCATCTTTTGTCATTAGTTTTATTTCAAACTTCAGTCACAAAGAATCAGACGTTTAAAACAAACAAATTATTCAGATAAAAATCAGCAAAAAGACACAAAAAGCCAATTAAAAGCTCGTGAACTACAAAACAGAAACGCACGATTCCCCTTCTTAAAGAGCTGAACTCCTACTGGTCGTCGTCGTCGTCATGGTCGCCGTCGTCATGGTCGCCTGCCTGGAGGCGGAGACCGAGAGGCGGACCGGGTCCCGGAGCCGGCCGCTAGCGCGCCGCCGCCGCGTCCTCTCGAACGCCGCGCCGCCGACATCGGATTCACTCGCGTGACTCGTCAGGAAAAGCGGCCGGACTCCCTCCGGCTCGGGTCGGGCTCTCGCGTCTCCTCCTCCTCGTGTCCTCCCCTCGTGTCCTCACTCCTCGGCCGGCGTGCCCATCTTCACCAGGCTGCTCTTGTCGAACCTGAAGAGCCTCCAGCCCTCCTCCTGCGAGAGGTCCTCGGCGCCGCGCCGCTTGTAGTACTGGACCGACGGCTCGTTGTTCTCCGCCACCACGAACATCATGCCGGTGCAGCGCGTCTTCATCGCCAGCTGGGAGGGGGGGGGTTTTTTTTTTTAAATTTTGTATATAAATAAATATAGAAAATAAAAATATAGATAGAAAATAAAAGAAATATATATAGAAATTAAATAAATATCGAAGAAAGAAATATATATAGAAAATTAAATAAATATCGAATAAAAGAATATAGTAATATGAATAAAAAATATATATAGAAAATTAAATAGAATAGAAAATTAAATTGAATAAAAGAATATATAGAAAATTAAATAAATATGAATAAAAGAATATATAGTTAAATAAATTTGAAATATATATAGAAAATTAAATAAATATCGAATAAAAGAAATATATATAGAAAATTAAATAAACATCGAATAAAAGAAATATATATAGAAAATTAAATAAATATCGAATAAAAGAATATATAGAAAATTAAATAAATATCGAATAAAAGAATATATAGAAAATTAAATAAATATCGAATAAAAGAAATATATATAGAAAATTAAATGAATATCGAATAAAAGAAATATAGAAAATTAAATAAATATCGAATAAAAGAAATATAGAAAATTAAATGAATATCGAATAAAAGAAATATAGAAAATTAAAATATAGAATAAAAGAAATATAGAAAATACAAATATAGATAAGAAAATAAATACAAAAACAAAAATAAAGAGAGCTATTTATATAGATATAAAATAAATATATATATCTAGATAGATAGATATAAAGAATATATACATACATTCTTTTTTCATAAGTTGTATTTTTGCTATAGGTTTTACTTCAATTAATTGATTAACGTTTTAGTGCTCCATTACTTTTATAATTGTTTTGGTTTTATTTTTTAATGTTATTATTGTTATTATTTTTTTATAAAAAACTTTTATTTGCATTTTATTGTTTATGTCATACCGTCACATTAATAATAAATTCACATAAAACACAGCGTTATTTCTTTTATTGGCTTGTAGTTAACTCCCTAACTCCAGTTAGTTTTAAGTTTTTGTTCAGAAATGCAACACGAACTAAAATAACTGGTGAAAGCTTGTGTTTGTTCTCCCTTCACTGGTTCTCTTTCATACGGCTTTAATAAACCTCTGTCATCGAGATGATTTACAGCTTTGATCCAAACTAATTAAAATAGAACACAAATACCTCAGTATTAGAAAAAGATATATTTACATGCATTCTTTATTTATCTGCCAAAAAAATTAAAAAAGCGTGTCAAACACTGTTTTTTAACTTCCAACGGGCTTCAAAGCAAGAATAAATGTTTTATTTATAAGGATACGAAAGGTGAGACCACACTTTCCTTTTTTTTTTTTAATCTTATTTTATGCTTTTAAACACGTGAACTTTGAATATATTGAGTCTGAAACACATTCTCCCCACCGTTCCTTTAACCTTGTACAAGTGTTCCAGTCTTCAGGTTTGGAATCAGACCGATAACACTTCTATTTATTTAATTAATCGCTTCTATTCTGGTTCCCGTTAACATACTTACATCACTGAGGTGACGCAGGAGCTCCGATCCGATGCCCAGCCCTGGAGGGGGGAGAGGGGGGAGAGAAAGGGGGAGAGAGAGGCTTAGTGAAGAAGCAGCTGGGTGAAATGTGGACTACATGTTGTTGTTGTTGTTGTTGTTGTTTACCTCTGTACTCCTCCATCACGTAGAACTCCTCCAGGTAGAGCTGTTTGCCAACCCACGGGTCGTACGTGAAGTAGTACATGACGAAGCCCACCACCTTCGGATCTGCAGAGACAAACGGTTCAGTCTCCTGCTGCAGTGTACATTATTATTATTATTATTATTATACTTGATAGGTTATGTATCGTACGTACAATAGAGCCACGTGCGGGTTTCAGAGTTGAACTACGTCGGCATAAATATTTGACAAAATGTCATGAATTCGGTTTACATTGTTTTTTTTTTTTTAAATGTGTTTTATCCTCCTAGACGTGTGAGAGGGTCATAATTAGTGTATGAATTCTTAAAGTTAAAGCCAAAAGCTTCAGTGACCTCGACAGTTGACCGTCTAAAACTAAAACGGGGTCATTGTCGAGTCCAGGTGGACGTTTTGTGCAGAAACATTTTTTTTGTTGTTGCTATATTTGTTGAAATTCTCTTCACATCCCCAAAGTAATCCATAAATAAAAAGCTCCGACACAAAAACTAAACAAAAAGAGACTAAATTCTGGTATCTGTCTCTGGACTGTAATGAGTCTGAACCAAATGATGTCACCAGTCAGCTGTGAGCTCCAACAACAGCCATGTTGCTTGTTTATGTTCATAATGATTAGTTTTGGGGGAGGAGCCTCTGGAGGGGGAGGGGCCTCTGAAGGGGGGGGAGGAGTCAGACTGACAACTGGGAGACTCGTGATGCTACTGTCACTGGCCCAGACACTCGGATGAGGTTGTCATGTGACTTCAACGCCAGCTTTAACACGGAGAGCCGAGACGTAAACAAACATCTGAGAGTTAAAGGATCTTTTCTGGTGCCGGTTGAAGCCTCGCGTCACTAAATTAAACATGAAGTACGTCGGAGCAGAGTCAGCAGGGCGAGTTCTTCTTTTAACAAACACGCTTCAGTCACGATGAGATCTATAGATGGTCAACAAAAACAGGAAGCGCCTGCCGTGCTTAGGAGACGTCGTTCTGGGAAGTGAGAGCATTTAAGAAACGCAAGTTTCACGTAGAAGACTGGAATAAAACTTCTTACCCTCACTGCTGTTCTCCCCTTGGACTTCAGCTATAAAGCAATGGTAGAACGGGGTGTCACCAAAGCCATCCTCAAGGAGTTCTGAGAGGAAACGAAACGTTTAAAGCTCGAGAAGAAGGAGGAATATTAATATTGAATGTGTGGAGGAGGACGGAGGTGAACTCACCTTTTTCAGTCACCGTCACCTGGTGCTCCATCTCTTCGTACTTTGCAAGCTCCTGGGACGAGAGACAGAAACCACATGTTCACGGTCAACCGACACCCAAACAAACATGTCTTTCAACCTTTAAAACAGCTAATAAAAAGCAGACAATTATTTAAATTAAATGTATAACAAAAGAAAACCTGGAATTGGTTTTATTTTAAAGAACTAGGCACTGAATACACTTAGTAGCCTGAACTGTTATATACACACGAGACAAACCACTGCAGTTTGGTTTTAAGTGAGATTGATTATATATATATATATATATATATATATATATCAAGACTCAAGACTTAACAATTTGTACATTCTAAAGCTGAACCAGGTTGATGACAAACATCAAGAGTGAGTGGAAAATTCAAAAGTGAGAACGCCCCGTGGTTTCAGGACATCTGTGATGGAGACAACTGGGCCTTCCTCATTTCATACAGACATACACACACCTCTTTATTATTGGTGTTACATCCCTATTAATCTGTACTTATTATCTTGTGCTGCTGTAACAGTCACATTCTATATATGTATTGGCCTGGCTGATTCAATCCTGCTCCAATTGAAGATTAAAAAGGAGTTCATTTGTAGTTGTTACTTACAAGGGACATTGCACATCAATCAACATCAGTTGATTAGAGCAATCAACATTTCAGTTTCCTCAAATGTAAATGAGTTAGAGAGCTAATTTCCACTGGGCAGGTTATAACAATGTAGAGGCCAGAAATCATTGCAAAACAGCAAACACACACAGTACAACACAATAAAACATATATACACACACACAATGCCAAAGTAGCAGATTATTAATGATTCTGTAACGGTGATTAATCAAGAATAAAAACGAACCATTTACTGCCTCCAGCTTCTCAAATGTGCCCATTTCCTGGTTTTCCTCTAGTTCGTCCCTTTGTGACTTGAAGACAGACGTTGCATTTGGTATTTTTACTACCTTTAAATACCGTGTACTACCTTTAAATATTGTGTACTACCTTTAAATACCTTTAAACACGGATTCCCTGCAGCCCTGGTTGCGTTATTCGCGTCGGCTCGGTGGTTACGCAACGTTATAAAGGCCTCGTCGCCGTCACTGTCGATAAGAACCTAAGCTGAAGGTAAGATGCGCCATATATGGAAACCCGGAAGTCACACCGGAAGTGAGCCGTCTGGTGGTAAACAAAGGCCGCCAACACTAATCTCACACTCGGACATCCACCGGGCATGATTCACCGTTTTAAAAGGCGTCGTTTTTTTTTACCGGTAATTCACATCGAATAACAGCATTTATTTTTACCTTCACCAGTCGTAATATATCAGACACGTCTCTGGGTTCCGCTTTTCGTAATTTATACTCCATTTTCTTCTTTTACTCTTTTTTCCTCTCGTTAGAAGTCCTCTGTATGTGAAGTGAAAGATGAGTTGTTTCTTCATTCGCTTCAGAGTGGCCTTTCCCCCGCAGTCAGCCTCGCGCTTGTCGAGCCCAGATCATCCAGTAGAACTCACCCTCGGCTGGGTCGCTGCCGTATAACTGCTGGCCCCTTTGTGTAGGCCGTTGGTTTTATACCCGACTAGCGCTGCCACGCGATTGGGTGGTGGAACCTACGCTTTCGGATTTCCGACGAATCAGCGACGCGCTCTGACTCGTTTTCTTTTTAGCCAATCAGCGCACTGCTCACGTGACGCGCGTTCCTGAGCGCTGTCATAAGATCTTTTGTTTTTTAAGGCAGAGGAAAAGTACTTTGTGTAAGTCAGGGGAAGAAGTACTTTTTAAAAGTAGTAAACCACAGTGTATAAATACTTTCTAGTTAAGATATTACATTTAAAATTATGAAAGTATTTGTTTCAAAATATAATTAAAGTATCAAAAGTCAAAGTACTCATGATGCAGAATGGCCAAGATCAGTATATTGTATATTATATTATTGTATCATACTTATTTTAATTATTTTAAATACAGCTGAGTAGTTTAACTTATACTATTTTCTTTTTTAATTTAATTTAATGTTATTTTTCTATTCTATTTCTTGTATATATTGTGCATTTTTCTTATTATTCTATTTTTTGTACGTATTGTAAATTTTTCTTATTATTCTATTCTATTTTTTGTATATATTGTGCATTTTTCTTATTATTCTATTCTATTTATTTTATTTATTGTGCATTTATTTATTATTATATTCAATTTGTTTTATATATTTGCATTTCTTATTATTCTATTCTATTTTTTATTTATTGTGCATTTTCCTCATTATTCTATTCTATTTTTTGTATATGTCGTGCATTTTTTATATTTTATTGCTTACCTGTATGTATAAATGCTGCTGTAGCGAAAAATAAATTCCCTTGTGGAATTAATAAAGTAACTAAATATCTATCTATCTATCTATTACATAATATAATATTAGTTTATTTATATTTTTTGATAAATAATCTCTAATGTTGTCAAAAAAAGATTGGTGGAGTAAAAGGAAAAATATTTACCTCCGAGATGTATTTGAGGAGAAGTGTAAAGTACCAAGTAAAAGTACAAGTGCCTCAAGTTCAGTACTTTGATTAAAAAGTAAAAGTAAAAGTTTTGTATCTTTACTGGACATGAGTTTTTAAAAATCAGCAGAAAATAAGGAGACTAATTATAGCGGGAGGTTTTCTATGCTGCGATGTTTAAACGGACTACTCCATATACTTTATAGTACATAGTTTTACTACCGCCCATAATAGTAACACAAATGTAATTTTCCACCTCGAGGTACATACCATATACGCAGACACAATTAAAATCAAATAACAATAAATAAATAATATATATAGCAAAATAAAAAGAAGCAATGACAGTTTACTCTGCAGTATTGGCATATCCCAAGTGGGGTACAGGTTACCTGAGGTAAGGTTATATCACTGTTACTACTAAAAATATTCAGACCTCATACTGAAAGTGATACACCAGCAAGTTAGAAGTGCATCATCAGCAGTTTAGCTTCTAATCAGAGGTGCAAAAAGCAGTTAAGCGCACTGTCATGTCCAGAGGAATATGCAGAATACACAGTCTTAGACATAATAAATATAGGGTGTAGAATAAACGGTGGATATGAGTATGATATGATATAAATGGGGATGATATATAGTGCAAGTATAAGTAATGTATATAGAGTATAGCACCTCTCAAAACACCGTTACAAAGTGCATTAAAATAAAACATAGATATTTAAAACTTTAGGAGAATGAAATAAACTAAAAGCCAAAAGTAAACGCGTAAAAACACCGAGAGTAAAATGAAATAAAATCACAGAGAAGCCATTCTAAAAAAGTAGGTCGTTGCAAGGTCGAGGAGTTCTGACTGTACAGGTTTTTATAACCTTTATGTAAAAGTCTGGACCTTGGTACAACATGGAATGAGGGCAGTAAGAGACCTGGTAGATAACGAGGCGTCTCAGGGCTTTGTACATATTAAATTATGTCTTAAAATCAATTATGAAAGCAGCAGGTAGCCAGAGTCAGTGAGATGTGATCAGGTTTCTAGTCGTAGTCAAAATACTGGCTGCAGAGTATATATATATCTATATATATATATATATATATATATATATATATGAATGCACTGTCAGATATATGCAGTGTAAACGGTTGTATAAGTATAAATATGTTCATATGTGAGTGCATATAGAGTAAAGGTTGAGGTCCCTCGTATAGTTTGGTTTAAGGTCCAAAGATCCTACATTTCCCATAATGCACACATCTTTAAACGTTCCCTTTGTCATGCAGACTTTACATTATGAATGACATCGGCATATCAAACTTTTAATGTGTGGGTCAAAATCACGTGTCACACCAAAATGTATGACTCGTTAGATTGTGTGACGATGCTGCTGGAGAAAGGATGATGGATTATTGAAGGTTTATACACGTCTCGAGTCATATATCACATTATTATATGTGACATAATCCCTGTACGCTAAATATATGCATATATGTTACAGTGAGTTTTTGTTTATCATCTCTGTACGTTGCACATATTCTCTAAACTTGATACTGGGAACTTTTTTCACATTGCTTCGTCGATATTTTTGCACATTCCTGCACAAAAAAATACTCATAATAGTTATAATGTACATATATTTTATAGTCACCTTTCCTTACTACTAATATGTGTATTGTTAAGGCAGTTTCTTTGTATGTGTATATATATATATATATATATATATATATATATATATATATATATATATATATATATATATATATATATATATATATATACACACACACAAAAATTATTCTTGAATTATTTTATATATATTACTTGTACACTGAGTATCACTTGTAACACTGAGTGTGTATATATATATATATATATATATATATATATATATATATATATATATATATATATATATATATATATATATATATATATATATATAATATATTATATATTATATAAATAATTTAAGAAAAATTCGAATTTAATGTTATTATTCTTATTTTCATGGCTGATAGTTCTTTTAAAAGTTTATTACTTTGCACCGGGGCTACATGGTGAAATCGCAAAAAAACACAAAAAAACTCAGTTAAATATATAAAAGTATTTTAATGTGCATTAATCTGTGTTCATGTGACAATAAAGGCTTTAATCCATATATGAGACAATAAATAAAAAAATGCATGGGGACAGAAACGTTGCTCAACAACAGGAATGAACGTGGGAGCACAAGCGCGAGCTCTCCTCCATGGACTTTCATGACGTCGCGTTGTGCGTCATCACGTAGTGGGCGTGACCGAACGCCGCCAACCCGGAAGCCGTGACTGTGGTCGTCCTGATTTGGCCCCGCAGCGCCCTGAAGAAGAAATCCGCGACCCCCCACCCCACCCGCCACCCACCCTTTATTTCACCGAGCTCACCCACTTTGTTTGGACCCCTGAAACTTTAACGGCTACATCCGGGACACGACGATGAGGTCAGTGTGACAAACGACGTGATTGCAGCATGTTTACGTGTAAACTGACCACGTGACGTGTTTCCGTTCACAGCTGTTTTGTCGGTTTTTCCACATTTACATTGATTTAAAGGAGTCAGGTGCACCTGGTGAGAGGTAACCGGGCCTCAGGCAGGGTGGGGTTTCGCTGCAGACATTAAGGGCGTGTCATGCTCATACCACTGCGAGCCAACAAGTAGTACTCAAATAGTACACACAATACACACTATTTTACTGTGAAGAAATGTACTGTTTTACACTGTTGTTAAGGTATTGAAGGTGGTCAAACTAATACTGATACTTTGGGTGCAATGGTGTACAACTAAGTACTTTATCTGAAGTGCTAAATGCTATTTGATCTTTACTTCAGTATTTCCATGTTATGTATTTTTTATACTTTTCTATATACTACATCTCAGAGGTAAATATTGTACTTTTTACTGTACTACATCTCAGAGGTACAAATTGTACTTTTTACTGTACTACAGGGGTGTCAAACTCATTTTCTCCCTGGGCCACATCAGCATCATGGAGGCCCTCAAAGGGTTGTAACTGTAAGACTACATAAATGTAACTACTCCCTAACATATTGTTAAATAACTGTCTCTGCATTTGATTGTTTATTCAAGTGTACAAATATAGTACATGCATTTATATAAATGTATGTAAGCTAATTTATTTTCTATTATAAATCCTTTTAATTTAGGTTTAAGAAACCCACATTAATCTGTCAAATATCAAACTTTTAAAGAAAATAACAGACAATATTACATTAACTTTGTTCAAAGCTTTTTTTGTCACAGTTGAGAGGAACAACTCGACAACACATAATTATGAGCTGTTAAAAACATGTTGGACAGATGAGGTCTGGGGCTCACCTGCTCACACACCTTTACATGACTCACCTGTTCTCACACCTTTATATGGCTCACCTGCTCTCACACCTTTACATGACTCACCTGTTCTCACACCTTTATATGGCTCACCTGCTCTCACCATGGCTCACCTGCTCACACACCTTTATATGGCTCACCTGCTCTCACCATGGCTCACCTGCTCACACACCTTTATATGGCTCACCTGCTCACACACCTTTACATGACTCACCTGCTCACACCTTTACATGGCTCACCTGCTCTCACCATGGCTCACCTGCTCACACCTTTACATGGCTCACCTGCTCACATAGCTTTATGCTGCGTTCACAACGTGTTGCGAATTTTTCGCGTGAGAAGATTACAAACAAAATCAATGCACAGACGCGAATGGTTGTGAATAACACAAATTTTCGCCGGACGGCGAGAATGAAGCGAATGACGCGACGCGAACAATTAGCGTGACCTGTGTCTGTAAAGCCAATCAGCCAATCAGCGTTGAGAAGCTCCGCCCCTCATCACTGACGTCCAGCCTGTTGAATCAGAAACTATGGAGGAGAAGTTGATGAGTCTTTTATATTATGTATATATATTGTACTTTTTACTGTACTACATCTCAGAGGTAAATGTTGTACTTTTTACTGTACTACATCTCAGAGGTACATATTGTACTTTTTACTGTACTACATCTCAGAGGTAAATGTAGTACTTTTTACTGTACTACATCTCAGAGGTACATATTGTACTTTTTACTGTACTACATCTCAGAGGTAAATGTAGTACTTTTTACTGTACTACATCTCAGAGGTAACTATTGTACTTTTTACTGTACTACATCTCAGAGGTACATATTGTACTTTTTACTGTACTACATCTCAGAGGTAAATGTAGTACTTTTTACTGTACTACATCTCAGAGGTAAATGTAGTACTTTTTACTGTACTACATCTCAGAGGTATATATTTTACTTTTTGCTGTACTACATCTCAGAGGTATATATTTTTCTTTTTTACTGTACTACATCTCAGAGGTACATATTGTACTTTTTACTTAATTCGTCTGACAGCTTTAGTTACTTCCTGTCCAGGTAAAACCTCGTATCTCCAGATGTGTTGATGTTTACATGCAACATGAAATCATGAAGCTGAAATCAATACAAAGCAATAAGCATGAAAACAAGACGCGACCTTTGGTTTCAACATCATTGTTACAGAAAACACAGATGCTGCACAGAGTAAATTACTGGTCTCTGAACCATCAGGGAGTGGAAGTGGTCCTGAGGTGTGTTGCGTAATGAGACGTTCCTCTGGTGTTACTGGAACGTGTTGGAGCATGTGGTTTTTAAAGCTGCCCGACAACAACACAAGTCGGGCATCAGATGCGAGAGTCTGTCTCAGCTGTTCTGCTGTTGAACAGCAGGATTAAAGACGGGTCAGGTGACGGGGTATAATTAGGACAGGATGTAACCGGACTCCTTGGGTTTATGGTCTTCTCAGGGTGTGTTTATTTTGTTTTTGTCATGTCGTCCTGCGGCCTGCAGGTTCCTGCTGCTGCGGTCGGCTGCGTCCGTGACGACCAGGTCGTTCTGCTCGGGGGGCGTGGCCAGGTCGGCCCGGGCGCCGGGCCGGGCGCCGGACATGGCCGAAGGTAAGTCAGCCCCCGTGCTTCCTGTTTGACCTGCCTGACCCGCCCCCGGTTGAATTAAAACCTTTTTTTTTTTTTGCATTTGATTCTTTTTTGTTTGCTGACTTTTGCTGGTTCCAGACCTGTGAATCCCTCCACACATCTCATAACTTCATCAACAATTCAAATAACTAAATATTTAAAGTTACTTTGAGGAACTTTCATGTTGTGAAGAACCTAATTGCAACTAAAAGTCCTGTATTCAAAATCTAACTGAACGTTACGACAATTAACTCTCATTGAGTGTTGATTCTGGCGCCCCCTGTGGACCGAAGTGGTAGTGTTCCTCACAGTGAATTAAAATAAATGGCAGCTCAGTTTGATCATCTGACACAGCAAAACCTGAGCGTGCTCGGTTTCACTTGTGTTATTACGTGTTACGGTAATAACACAAGTGAAACTGAGCAGCTTTATTTATTTTTATTCATTTCATGGCTTTGGACAATCACATGCTGGACTTTAATGCCGTTTACTGTCGTCACGTGACAGTAAACGTGACAAATGTACTTTGATGCATCGAAGACAGTAAAAAGGGCTCTGCTCATTTCGAAACTTTATATCGTTTTCCCACAGTCTTTTAAGGTTATTGCTGCATGATCTTGCCACATATGGTATCTGAATTGGTATCAGCAGACTACTCAGCAGACGATATGCATGCTCAAGGATTGGTCACTGGTCTTTTCACTGGTTGCAAAAAAACCAAGATGGCGACGACCTGGAGGCTTCAGAAATCCACAGCGTTCCACAATCCACTGGATGACGTCACCACGACTGCGTCCACTTCTTATAGACGGTCTCCAAGCTGTGAATAGATCAGTAATGAGGCGATCGGCCCAGAGTTCTGGACCCCTTTGAAGACATTGTCCTGGGCTTTCGGATCATTTTAGATCAAACCCTTGATTGGCAAAAATCAAGAACTACTCAGTCTCTACTAGCCAGCGGATGCTAATGGCTAATTTTCTAAAAAGAAACAACAACCTCAAAGCACTAACAACTGTGGCACTGAACACAGTTCTAGTTGCTTGTTTTGAGTGGGATGCACCTTAAATGTTTGCCGTTGAATGAATGTAGTGACATGGACCATGGTGCCATATTTTAATGTGCAAAATCCCCATTCAATAATTTTGTTTTTCTCCACAGGAAATCCACTTTTACACGTGTCTAATGGTGTGTGTTGGTAAACCCAAACCAATCATATCTAACTATCTCATCTACTCTTCTACCTGTAGTAATTCTCTTCTATTTTACTCTAATTGCACTTTAATTCTTCCTGCATGTTGACTGACTGAGCATCCACCGTCTTTTACTTGAAGCACACCTTCTTTAATATTCTTTATTTTTTTTAATTTTATTTTACTGCTCACCTGTTTTGCCTCTTGTCAGGTCTGGATTTGAATGTTCCCGCCGGCTCCACAGTCCTGCATTGTTCGATGGTGGCGTCTGTTAACCTTGGTCTTCCCACTGTTGCACTGAGCTTCAGCTGGACATGATTTCCGTCTCCATTCGACTGCTTCGTTTCCTCTGCGTTGTTTCATATTGTCTCAATGAGCTGCGGCCTTCGTGCAAGAATTACGGACATTTGACGGTTTAACTCACCATCGGATCGCTCTGTTCATTTAAATCTGATTACCAAAGATCTGTGAGGTTGAGGAATAAGTTGCGCCCTTTATTAAAGAAAATAATCACAAAAAGAATATTTAGTATTTAATGACTGAACTGGTTTTCTCTGAAGGCGCCAGCTGCAAAAACAAAAAAGTGTAACAGCTTCATTGTTTGTGACAGAGACGGTATGAAACATAAAGCCTTGAACTTTTGGTGTTTTTCCTTGCAGTACACACACACACACACACACACACACACACACACACACACACACACACACACACACACACACACACACACAGATCTCATTGTTTTTCTTGTGTTTTTCAGTACGAAACCGGCTGAGAGAAATCGTGGGAGCTTCCACTAACTGGAGGTACTGAAACATATTCACATTTCTGCTGTTTTGTTTCTTTTGGGTTTGTTCGCTCAACGAGGTCGTTTGTTTTTGTGTCTAATAACTATCAATAACAAAAACATTTTGAAATACTTGTGCAGATATGGTGATATGGTACATTTTTGTTATATTTTTACCAATAAAGTCCTACTTTGAGCCAGTTGTGCAATATAACTAAGTACATTTAATCAAGTACTGGAATTCTTTTTTTTAATCATTTCATACTCTACTAATTCAACCCCTCAAATTCCCCAAATTGTATGGGAAGGTTTTGCACTGTAACTGACTCTGCAGCCCTATGTTGACTCCTTTGAAGACGATTGTAAAAGAGATACAGTAAAAATTAAAAAGATTAAAAAAAACGGTGGTCAAAGGTCACTGTGCAACTCAAGAATTCATACTCTTAATTATGACAATTTCACACAAATAAAACAATCTGGTTTATTACCAAGTAGGTTTTCACATGCAAGGAATTTGCTTCGGTGTTTCGGTGCATGACGATAAACACAAGTTCTAGAAAAATAAACCGAAGATAGAAAGATCTCCGCCAAGGACAAAGGCCCGCAATGTTCACAAAATAATTTGTGAATCCGTTTTGCGTTCCGTAATCCAGCCGAGAAACAAACAAATCAACTAATCTAAAAGAAAACTTTACCTCCTTGGCAAAGGTAATAAAAATGGCAAAAGTCAAGAAATATAACTATAGAATATAAAAAAAAATAATAATAATTAAATAAAAACCCTGAAAGAAGTACTTGAAAATGTTTATGAATATTTTATGTGTGCAGCGACCACCAGCAGGCCATGACGGAGCGCGTGTCGCTGTCGTCCATGTTGGCGAAGTCTCAAAGCGACCTTCCACCCAAGACGATGAAGGACAGCTACCTGGAGGTGCACCTGCCTCTGGGCTCCGAACCACAGCTCAGAGAGAAATACCTGACCTTCCACAACACTGTCAGGTACGCACACAATGACCCCCAAGTTCTCACACCGCAATACCATCTATGACCACCAGGGGCCATAATGAAAATTAACTCAACTTTTCTTTTTTCAAGAAAATGCACCAGGCATATCAGCAGACTGTTTTCTATTGATTGAAATGATTGTGACTGTGGCCATGGAGACTAATTTACAGTAAAGATTAGTCCCCATAGCGTGAGTCATGTGTCAGGTGATGGACCCCACCAGGATATAAAAACACACACACACACACACACACACACACACACACACACACACACACACACACAAACAAACAAACCATTAATCTATAATTCATTCTCTTAACTTTTGTTCTTTTTTCAGGTTTGTAGAATCTCTGGAGGACTTGGACAGTTTAGCAGGTATCCCTAAACTCACATTGACTCATTGTAATCGACACAGAGTTCTAACACAGTCGAACACTAACAATAATAATAATAATAATAATAATAGTATTTAATTTTATAAATGCACTCTTCATTCATAAGAATCTCAGGAGTGCACAGAGCCAGTACATAGTACATAGTTAAAACAGACTATATTTAAAACATAGTTAAAACAGACTATAGTTAAAACATAGTTAAAACAGACTATATTTAAAAACATAGTTAAAAGAGACTGGTTTTTTTGGATAATGAGAAGAAAGAAGTAGGACAGATTTAACACGGAGTAAAAAACGCCTTCCTGAATAAAAAGGTTTTTAGGCCTTTAAAAGAGTCCAGTGTCTGTGTTGCCCTTATGTGTTCAGGAGACTGTTCCGGTGCCGCTGGTGTGGAGCTTGGTGTTGGGGCCCGGTCCCCCATGGTGTGGAGCTTGGTGTTGGGGACCCGGTCCCCCATGGTGTGGAGCTTGGTGTTGGGGACCCGGTCCCTGTGGTGTGGGTTGGTGTTGGGGGGTCCCATGGTGTGGAGCTTGGTGTTGGGGACCCGGTCCCCATGGTGTGGAGCTTGGTGTTGGGGACCCGGTCCCCCATGGTGTGGAGCTTGGTGTTGGGGACCCGAAGGAGCGATCTGTTTGTGGACCTGAGGGTGCGGGTGGAGGTTTGGGGAGTGATGAGTTCCTGTAGGTAGGGAGGTGCATGTCCGTTTATGCATTCATGGGTGAGTAGTAGGACTTTGTAGTCAATCCGGAGTGAGACAGGGAGCCAGTGTAGTGAGTGTAGGATGGGTGTTATGTGCTCATGTTTCCAGACTCTCATCAGGATCCTGGCAGCGCTGTTTTGAATGTATTGTAGTTTTTTGATGTTCTTGGCAGCGACCCCGGTGAAAATTGAATTACAGTAGTCCAGTCTTGAGGAGATAAAGGCGTGGACGAGCTTCTCTGCATCTGGCAGGGTTAAAGTGGGGCGGAGTTTGGAGATGTTTTTAAGATGATAAAAGGAGGTTTTGCATAGGTATTTTATGTGGTCATTAAAGGTCAGGTGAGGGTCAAACCTAACTCCCAGATTGGTAACTGTGGAGGAGAGGGGTATGACCTGACTGTCAAAGGTGAGATGAGTTATGGAGGATGACTGAACCTGGTGTGGAGTGCCAACAAGGAGGGCTTCGGTTTTGTTTCTGTTTAACTGTAGAAAGTTGTTGCTCATCCACGCCTTTATCTCCCCAAGACAGGCGGTGAGACATGACATGGCTGCAGAGGGGCTTGGGGCAGTTTTTATGTAGAGCTGTGTGTCATCAGCATAACAGTGGAAGGGCATCCTATGTCTGCTGATGACACGACCGAGGGGGAGCATGTAAATAATGAAGAGCATGGGGCCGAGGACCGACCCTTGCGGAACACCACAGGAGACAGGAAGTAGTCTGGACTTGCATCTTCCCAGTGAGACATATTCAGTTCTGCCAGAAAGGGAGGACTGAAACCACTTGAGTGCAGAGTCTGATAGTCCGATGGTGGTGTGGAGGCGCTCTAGGAGGATAGTGTGATGCAGCAGTCAGGTCCAGGAGGATGAGGAGTGAGGGTGATCCTGCATCGGCTGTCATCAGCAGGTCATTGGTCACCCTGAGCAAAGCTGTTTCAGTGCTGTGGGCTGAACCAAATCCTGACTGGAAGGTTTCAAATAAGTTGTTGTGTTTGAGGTGGTCCTGAAGTTGAGAAGCAACTACCTTCTCTAACACCTTGGACAGGAAGGCAAGGTTGGAGATAGGCCTGAAGTTGGCTAAAACCTCCGGGTCCAGGGTGGGCTTCTTGAGAAGGGGGCGGATGAGCAGGTGGTCCACAGCCCGACTGAAGGGAAAGGTTAACAACTTTGGTG
>JACSYO010000223.1:0-47722 GCA_016806645.1 Ophiodon elongatus | reverse complement strand
GTGGATTTTGTTGAAAAATACACAATTTACTTGATTATCCTCAAAACATTGTCCCAGAACAGCAGACTTTCAAGTTTCAAGTTAATTTCATTTATACATGATGTTCTCTTCACTTTTCTGCCTTAAAGCTGCATTTCCACGTTGTATGCTCTTAGAAGACGTTTCGGCTGGCATGAGTCCAAAAGTGGATTTTGTTGAAAAATACACAGTTTACTTAATTTTCCTCAAAACATTGTCCCAGAACAGCAGACTCTCAAGTTTCATGTTAATTTCATGAGTACATGACGTTTTCATTACTATTCTACCTTAAATCAGCATTTCCACGTTGTATGCTGTTAAAAGACGTTTCGGCTGGCAAGAGGCTAAAAGTGGATTTTGTTGAAAAATACACAGTTTACTTGATTTTCCTCAAAACATTGTCCCAGAACAGAAGACTCTCAAGTTTCAAGTTAATTTCATGAATACATGACATTTTCATTACTATTCTGACTTAAAGCTGCATTTTCAGTATTCATGGTCTGAAAAGACATTTCAGCTGGCAAGAGGCCAAGAGTGGATTTTGTTGAAAAATACACCGAGTTACTTGATTTTCCTCAAAACATTTTCCCAGATCAGCAGATTTTCAAGTGTCATGTTAATTTCATGAATATATGATGTTCTCATCATTTTTCTGCCTTAAAGCTGCATTTTCAGGATTCATGGTCTGAAAAGACATTTCGGTCGGGAAAAGGCCAAAAGTGGATTTTGTTGAAAAATACACAGTTAACTTGATTTTCCTCAAAACATTGTCCCAGAACAGCAGACTTTCAAGTTTCAAGTTAATTTCATTAATACATGATGTTTTCATTACTATTCTGCCTTAAAGCAGCATTTCTCCGTTGTATGCTGTTAAAAGACGTTTCGGCTGGCAAGAGGCCAAAAGTGGATTTTGTTGAAAAATAAACAGTTTACTTGAATTTCCTCAAAACATTGTCCCAGAACAGAAGACTCTCAAGTTTCAAGTTAATTTCATGAATACATGACGTTTTCATTACTATTCTGACATAAAGCTGCATTTTCAGTATTAATGGTCTGAAAAGACGTTTCAGCTGGCAAGAGGCCAAGAGTGGATTTTGTTGAAAAATACACCGAGTTACTTGATTTTCCTCAAAACATTGTCCCAGAACAGCAGACTCTCAAGTTTCATGTTAATTTCATGAATACATGACGTTTTCATTACTATTCTGCCTTAAAGCTGCATTTTCAGTATTCATGCTCTGAAAAGACGTTTCGGCTGGCAAGAGGCCAAAAGTGGATTTTGTTGAAAAATACACAATTTACTTGATTTTCCTCAAAAAATAGTCCCAGTACAGCAGACTCTCATGTTTCATGTTAACTTCATGAATACATGATGTTCTCATCATTTTTCTGCCTTAAAGCTGCATTTTCAGTGTTCATGTTCTGAAAAGACGTTTCGGCTGGGAAGAGGCCAAAAGTGGATTTTGTTGAAAAATAAAGAGTTTACTTGATTTTCCTCAAAACATTGACCCAGAACAGCAGACTTTCAAGTTTCAAGTTAATTTCATGAATACATGATGTTCTCATCACTTTTCTGCCTTAAAGCTGCATTTCCACGTTGTATGCTCTTAAAAGACGTTTCGGCTGGCAAGAGGCCAAAAGTGGATTTTGTTGAAAAATACACAGTTTACTTGATTTTCCTCAAAACATTGTCCCAGAACAGCAGACTCTCAAGTTTCATGTTAATTTCATGAGTACATGACGTTTTCATTACTATTCTGACTTAAAGCTACATTTTCAGTATTCATGGTCTGAAAAGACGTTTCGGCTGGCATGAGGCCAAAAGTGGATTTTGTTGAAAAATACACAGTTTACTTAATTTTCCTCAAAACAATGTCCCAGAACAGCAGACTTTCAAGTTTCAAGTTAATTTCATTAATACATGATGTTTTCATTTCTATTCTGCCTTAAAGCAGCATTTCCACGTTGTATGCTGTTAAAAGACGTTTCGGCTGCCAAGAGGCCAAAAGTGGATTTTGTTGAAAAATACACAGTTTACTTGATTTTCCTCAAAACATTTTCCCAGAACAGCAGACTTTCAAGTGTCATGTTAATTTCATGAATACATGATGTTCTCATCACTTTACTGCCTTATAGCTGCATTTCCACTTTGTATACTCTTAAAAGACGTTTCGGCTGGCATGAGGGCAAAAATGGATTTTGTTGAAAAATACACAGTTTACTTGATTTTCCTCAAAACATTGCCCCAGAACAGCAGACTCTCAAGTTTCAAGTTAATTTCATGAATACGTGACGTTTTCATTTCTTTTCTGCCTTAAAGCTGCATTTTTAGTATTCATGGTCTGAAAAGACGTTTCTGCTGGCAAGAGGCCAATAGTGGATTTCGTTGAAAAATACACAGTTTACTTGATTTTACTAAAAAAATTGTACCAGAACAGCAGACTCTCAAGTTTCATGTTATTTTCATGAATACATGATGTTCTCATCACTTTTCTGCCTTAAAGCTGCATTTCCACGTTGTATGCTCTTAAAAGACGTTTCGGTTGGCATGAGGCCAAAAGTGGATTTTGTTGAAAAATACACAGTTTACTTGATTTTCCTCAAAACATTGTCCCAGAACAGAAGACTCTCAAGTTTCACGTTAATTTCATGAATACATGACGTTTTCATTACTATTCTGACTTAAAGCTACATTTTCAGTATTCATGGTCTGAAAAGACGTTTCAGCTGGCAAGAGGCCAAGAGTGGATTTTGTTGAAAATTACACCGAGTTACTTGATTTTCCTCAAAACATTGTCCCAGAACAGCAGACTCTCAAGTTCCATGTTAATTTCATTAATACATGATGTTCTCATCACTTTTCTGCCTTAAAGCTGCATTTCCACGTTGTATGCTCTTAAAAGACGTTTCGGCTGGCAAGAGGCCAAAAGTGGATTTTGTTGAAAAATACACAATTTACTTGATTTTCCTCAAAAAATAGTCCCAGTACAGCAGACTCTCACGTTTCATGTTAACTTCATGAATACATGATGTTCTCATCATATTTCTGCCTTAAAGCTGCATTTTCAGTATTCATGTTCTGAAAAGACGTTTCGGCTTGGAAGAGGCCAAAAGTGGATTTTGTTGAAAAATACACAATTTACTTGATTATCCTCAAAACATTGTCCCAGAACAGCAGACTTTCAAGTTTCAAGTTAATTTCATTTATACATGATGTTCTCTTCACTTTTCTGCCTTAAAGCTGCATTTCCACGTTGTATGCTCTTAGAAGACGTTTCGGCTGGCATGAGTCCAAAAGTGGATTTTGTTGAAAAATACACAGTTTACTTAATTTTCCTCAAAACATTGTCCCAGAACAGCAGACTCTCAAGTTTCATGTTAATTTCATGAGTACATGACGTTTTCATTACTATTCTACCTTAAATCAGCATTTCCACGTTGTATGCTGTTAAAAGACGTTTCGGCTGGCAAGAGGCTAAAAGTGGATTTTGTTGAAAAATACACAGTTTACTTGATTTTCCTCAAAACATTGTCCCAGAACAGAAGACTCTCAAGTTTCAAGTTAATTTCATGAATACATGACATTTTCATTACTATTCTGACTTAAAGCTGCATTTTCAGTATTCATGGTCTGAAAAGACATTTCAGCTGGCAAGAGGCCAAGAGTGGATTTTGTTGAAAAATACACCGAGTTACTTGATTTTCCTCAAAACATTTTCCCAGATCAGCAGATTTTCAAGTGTCATGTTAATTTCATGAATATATGATGTTCTCATCATTTTTCTGCCTTAAAGCTGCATTTTCAGGATTCATGGTCTGAAAAGACATTTCGGTCGGGAAAAGGCCAAAAGTGGATTTTGTTGAAAAATACACAGTTAACTTGATTTTCCTCAAAACATTGTCCCAGAACAGCAGACTTTCAAGTTTCAAGTTAATTTCATTAATACATGATGTTTTCATTACTATTCTGCCTTAAAGCAGCATTTCTCCGTTGTATGCTGTTAAAAGACGTTTCGGCTGGCAAGAGGCCAAAAGTGGATTTTGTTGAAAAATAAACAGTTTACTTGAATTTCCTCAAAACATATTCCCAGAACAGAAGACTCTCAAGTTTCAAGTTAATTTCATGAATACATGACGTTTTCATTACTATTCTGACATAAAGCTGCATTTTCAGTATTAATGGTCTGAAAAGACGTTTCAGCTGGCAAGAGGCCAAGAGTGGATTTTGTTGAAAAATACACCGAGTTACTTGATTTTCCTCAAAACATTGTCCCAGAACAGCAGACTCTCAAGTTTCAAGTTAATTTCATGAACACATGACGTTTTCATTACTATTCTGCCTTAAGGCTGCATTTTCAGTATTCATGGTCTGAAAAGACGTTTCGCCTGGCAAGAAGCCAAAAGTGGATTTTGTTGAAAAATACACAATTTACTTGATTTTCCTCAAAAAATAGTCCCAGTACAGCAGACTCTCATGTTTCATGTTAACTTCATGAATACATGATGTTCTCATCATTTTTCTGCCTTAAAGCTGCATTTTCAGTGTTCATGTTCTGAAAAGACGTTTCGGCTGGGAAGAGGCCAAAAGTGGATTTTGTTGAAAAATAAAGAGTTTACTTGATTTTCCTCAAAACATTGACCCAGAACAGCAGACTTTCAAGTTTCAAGTTAATTTCATGAATACATGATGTTCTCATCACTTTTCTGCCTTAAAGCTGCATTTCCACGTTGTATGCTCTTAAAAGACGTTTCGGCTGGCAAGAGGCCAAAAGTGGATTTTTTTTAAAAATACACAGTTTACTTGATTTTCCTGAAATCATTGTCCCAGAACAGCAGACTCTCAAGTTTCATGTTAATTTCATGAGTACATGACGTTTTCATTACTATTCTTACTTAAAGCTACATTTTCAGTATTCATGGTCTGAAAAGACGTTTCGGCTGGCATGAGGCCAACAGTGGATTTTGTTGAAAAATACACAGTTTACTTAATTTTCCTCAAAACAATGTCCCAGAACAGCAGACTTTCAAGTTTCAAGTTAATTTCATTAATACATGATGTTTTCATTTCTATTCTGCCTTAAAGCAGCATTTCCACGTTGTATGCTGTTAAAAGACGTTTCGGCTGCCAAGAGGCCAAAAGTGGATTTTGTTGAAAAATACACAGTTTACTTGATTTTCCTCAAAACATTTTCCCAGAACAGCAGACTTTCAAGTGTCATGTTAATTTCATGAATACATGATGTTCTCATCACTTTACTGCCTTATAGCTGCATTTCCACTTTGTATACTCTTAAAAGACGTTTCGGCTGGCATGAGGGCAAAAATGGATTTTGTTGAAAAATACACAGTTTACTTGATTTTCCTCAAAACATTGCCCCAGAACAGCAGACTCTCAAGTTTCAAGTTAATTTCATGAATACGTGACGTTTTCATTTCTTTTCTGCCTTAAAGCTGCATTTTTAGTATTCATGGTCTGAAAAGACGTTTCTGCTGGCAAGAGGCCAATAGTGGATTTCGTTGAAAAATACACAGTTTACTTGATTTTACTAAAAAAATTGTACCAGAACAGCAGACTCTCAAGTTTCATGTTATTTTCATGAATACATGATGTTCTCATCACTTTTCTGCCTTAAAGCTGCATTTCCACGTTGTATGCTCTTAAAAGACGTTTCGGTTGGCATGAGGCCAAAAGTGGATTTTGTTGAAAAATACACAGTTTACTTGATTTTCCTCAAAACATTGTCCCAGAACAGAAGACTCTCAAGTTTCACGTTAAGTTCATGAATACATGACGTTTTCATTACTATTCTGACTTAAAGCTACATTTTCAGTATTCATGGTCTGAAAAGACGTTTCAGCTGGCAAGAGGCCAAGAGTGGATTTTGTTGAAAATTACACCGAGTTACTTGATTTTCCTCAAAACATTGTCCCAGAACAGCAGACTCTCAAGTTCCATGTTAATTTCATTAATACATGATGTTCTCATCACTTTTCTGCCTTAAAGCTGCATTTCCACGTTGTATGCCCTTAAAAGACGTTTCGGCTGGCAAGAGGCCAAAAGTGGATTTTGTTGAAAAATACACAATTTACTTGATTTTCCTCAAAAAATAGTCCCAGTACAGCAGACTCTCACGTTTCATGTTAACTTCATGAATACATGATGTTCTCATCATATTTCTGCCTTAAAGCTGCATTTTCAGTATTCATGTTCTGAAGAGACGTTTCGGCTTGGAAGAGGCCAAAAGTGGATTTTGTTGAAAAATACACAATTTACTTGATTTTCCTCAAAACATTGTCCCAGAACAGCAGACTTTCAAGTTTCAAGTTAATTTCATTAATACATGATGTTCTAATCACTTTTCTGCCTTAAAGCTGCATTTCCACGTTGTATGCTCTTAAAAGACGTTTCGGCTGGCATGAGTCCAAAAGTGGATTTTGTTGAAAAATACACAGTTTACTTGATTTTCCTCAAAACATTGTCCCAGAACAGAAGACTCTCAAGTTTCAAGTTAATTTCATGAATACATGACATTTTCATTACTATTCAGACTTAAAGCTGCATTTTCAGTATTCATGGTCTGAAAAGACTTTTCAGCTGGCAAGAGGCCAAGAGTGGATTTTGTTGAAAAATACACCGAGTTACTTGATTTTCCTCAAAACATTTTCCCAGAAAAGCAGACTTTCAAGTGTCATGTTAATTTCATGAATACATGATGTTCTCATCATTTTTCTGCCTTAAAGCTGCATTTCCATGTTGTGTGCTCTTAAAAGACGTTTCGGCTGGGAAGAGACCAAAAGTGGATTTTGTTGAAAAATACACAATTTACTTGATTTTCCTCAAAGAATTGTCCAAGTACAGCAAACTCTCAAGTTTCATGTTAATTTCATGAATACATGATGTTCTCATAATCTTTCTGCCTTAAAGCTGCATTTCAACGTTGTATGCTCTTAAAATAAGTTTCGGCTGGGTATGGGGCCAAAAGTGGATTTTGTTGAAAAAATACACAATTTGATTTTCCTCAAAACATTGTCCCAGAACAGCAGACTTTCAAGTTTCAAGTTAATTTCATTTATACATGATGTTCTCATCACTCTTTTCTGCCTTAAAGCTGCATTTCCACGTGCAAGGTTTCCTTAAAGACGTTTTCGGCTGGCATGAGTCCAAAAGGTGGATTTTGTTGAAAAATACACAGTTTACTTGATTTTCCTCAAAACATTGTCCCAGAACAGCAGACTTTCAAGTTTCAAGTTAATTTCATTAATACATGATGTTCTCATCACTTTTCTGCCTTAAAGCTGCATTTCCACGTTGTATGCTCTTAAAAGACGTTTCGGCTGGCATGAGGCCAAAAGTGGATTTTGTTGAAAAATACACAGTTTACTTGATTTTCCTCAAAACATTGTCCCAGAACAGAAGACTCTCAAGTTTCAAGTTAATTTCATGAATACATGACGTTTTCATTACTATTCTGACTTAAAGCTGCATTTTCAGTATTCATGGTCTGAAAAGACGTTTCAGCTGGTGAGAGGCCAAGAGTGGATTTTGTTGAAAATTATACCGAGTTACTTGATTTTCCTCAAAACATTGTCCCAGAACAGCAGACTCTCAAGTTTCATGTTAATTTCATTAATACATGATGTTCTCATCACTTTTCTGCCTTAAAGCTGCATTTCCACGTTGTATGCTCTTAAAAGACGTTTCGGCTGGCAAGAGGCCAAAAGTGGATTTTGTTGAAAAATACACAATTTACTTGATTTTCCTCAAAAAATTGTCCCAGTACAGCAGACTCTCAAGTTTCATGTTAACTTCATGAATACATGATGTTCTCATCATCTTTCTGCCTTAAAGCTGCATTTCAGTTTCATGTTCTGAAAAGACGTTTCGGCTTGGAAGAGGCCAAAAGTGGATTTTGTTGAAAAATACACAATTTGATTTTCCTCAAAACATTGTCCCAGAACAGCAGACTTTCAAGTTTCAAGTTAATTTCATTAATACATGATGTTCTCATCACTTTTCTGCCTTAAAGCTGCATTTCCACGTGTATGCTCTTAAAGACGTTTCGGCTGGCATGAGGCCAAAAGTGGATTTTGTTGAAAAATACACAGTTTACTTAATTTTCCTCAAAACATTGTCCCAGAACAGCAGACTCTCAAGTTTCATGTTAATTTCATGAGTACATGACGTTTTCAATATTCACCTTAAAGCAGCATTTCCACGTTGTATGCTGTTAAAGACGTTTCGGCTGGCAAGAGGCCAAAAGTGGATTTTGTTGAAAATACACAGTTTACTTGATTTTCCTCAAAACATTGTCCCAGAACAGCAGACTCTCAAGTTTCATGTTAATTTCATGAATACATGATGTTCTCATTACTATTCTGACTTAAAGCTGCATTTTCAGTATTCATGGTCTGAAAAGACGTTTCAGCTGGTGAGAGGCCAAGAGTGGATTTTGTTGAAAAATACACCGAGTTACTTGATTTTCCTCAAAACATTTTCCCAGAACAGCAGATTTTCAAGTGTCATGTTAATTTCATGAATATATGATGTTCTCATCATTTTTCTGCCTTAAAGCTGCATTTTCAGTATTCATGGTCTGAAAAGACATTTCGGTTGGGAAAAGGCCAAAAGTGGATTTTGTTGAAAAATACACAGTTTACTTGATTTTCCTCAAAACATTGTCCCAGAACAGCAGACTCTCAAGTTTCATGTTAATTTCATTAATACATGATGTTCTCATCACTTTTCTGCCTTAAAGCTGCATTTCCACGTTGAATGCTGTTAAAAGACGTTTCGGCTGGCAAGAGGCCAAAAGTGGATTTTGTTGAAAAATAAACAGTTTACTTGGTTTTCCACAAAATATTGTCCAAGAACAGCAGACTCTCAAGTTTCAAGTTAATTTCATGAATACATGATGTTCTCATCATTTTTTTGCCTTAAAGCTGCATTTTCAGTATTCATGCTCTTAAAAGACGTTTCGGCTGGCATGAGGCCAAAAGTGGATTTTGTTGAAAAATACACAGAGTTACTTGATTTTCCTCAAAACATTTTCCCAGAACAGCAGACTTTCAAGTGTCATGTTAATTTCATGAATACATGATGTTCTCATCATTTTTCTGCCTTAAAGCTGCATTTTCAGTATTCATGGTCTGAAAAGACGTTTCTGCTGGCAAGAGGCCAAGAGTGGATTTTGTTGAAAATTATACCGAGTTACTTGATTTTCCTCAAAACATTGTCCCAGAACAGCAGACTCTCAAGTTTCATGTTAATTTCATTAATACATGATGTTCTCATCACTTTTCTGCCTTAAAGCTGCATTTCCACGTTGTATGCTCTTTAAAGACGTTTCGGCTGGCAAGAGGCCAAAAGTGGATTTTGTTGAAAAATACACAATTTACTTGATTTTCCTCAAAAAATAGTCCCAGTACAGCAGACTCTCATGTTTCATGTTAACTTCATGAATACATGAATGTCTCATCATATTTCTGCCTTAAAGCTGCATTTTCAGTATTCATGTTCTGAAAAGACGTTTCGGCTTGGAAGAGGCCAAAAGTCGATTTTGTTGAAAAATACACAGTTTACTTAATTTTCCTCAAAACATTGTCCTAGAACAGCAGACTCTCAAGTTTCATGTTAATTTCATGAGTACATGACGTTTTCATTACTATTCTACCTTAAAGCAGCATTTCCACGTTGTATGCTGTTAAAAGACGTTTCGGCCAAAAGTGGATTTTGTTGAAAAATACACAGTTCACTTGATTTTCCTCAAAACCTTTTCCCAGAACAGCAGACTTTCAAGTTTCAAGTTAATATCATTAATACATGATGTTCTCATCACTTTTCTTCCTTAAAGCTGCATTTCCACGTTGTATGCTCTTAAAAGACGTTTCGGCTGGCATGAGGCCAAAAGTGGATTTTGTTGAAAAATACACAGAGTTACTTGATTTTCCTCAAAACATTTTCCCAGAACAGCAGACTTTCAAGTGTCATGTTAATTTCATGAATACATGATGTTCTCATCATTTTTCTGCCTTAAAGCTGCATTTTCAGTATTCATGGTCTGAAAAGACGTTTCTGCTGGCAAGAGGCCAAGAGTGGATTTTGTTGAAAAATACACCGAGTTACTTGATTTTCCTCAAAACATTGTCACAGAACATCAGACTCTCAAGTTTCATGTTAATTTCATTAATACATGATGTTCTCATCACTTTTCTGCCTTAAAGCTGCATTTCCACGTTGTATGCTCTTAAAAGACGTTTCGGCTGGCAAGAGGCGAAAAGTGGATTTTGTTGAAAAATACACAGTTTACTTGATTTTCCTCAAAACATTGTCCCAGAACAGAAGACTCTCAAGTTTCAAGTTAATTTCAAGAATACATGCCGTTTTCATTACTATTCTGACTTAAAGCTGCATTTTCTGTATTCATGGTCTGAAAAGACGTTTCGGCTGGCAAGAGGCCAAGAGTGGATTTTGTTGAAAAATACAGTTTACTTGATTGTCCTCAAAACATTGCCCCAGAACAGCAGACTCTCAAGTTTCAAGTTAATTTCATGAAAACGTGACGTTTTCATTTCTTTTCTGCCTTAAAGCTGCATTTTTAGTATTCATGGTCTGAAAAGACGTTTCTGCTGGCAAGAGGCCAATAGTGGATTTTGTTGAAAAATACACAGTTTACTTGATTTTACTAAAAAATTTGTATCAGAACAGCAGACTCTCAAGTTTCATGTTATTTTCATGAATACATGATGTTCTCATCACTTTTCTGCTTTAAAGCTGCATTTTCAGTATTTATGGTCTGAAAAGACATTTCGGCTGGGTAGAGGCCAAAAGTGGATTTTGTTGAAAAATACACAGTTTACTTGATTTTCCTCAATACATTGACACAGAACAGCAGACTTTCAATTTTCATGTTAATTTCATGAATACATGATGTTTGAATCACCTTTCTGCCTTAAAAATGAATTTTCAGTTTTTATGGTCTCAAAACGATTTTCAGCCTGCGAACAGGCCAAAAGTGGATTTTGTTTTTAAAATACACAGTTTACTTGATATTCCTCTATAACATCTCCCAGAAGAGCGAACTTTCAAGGTTCATGTTATATATTCATGAATACATGATGTTTGAATCACCTTTCTGTCTTAAAAAATAATTTTAAATTTTTATGGTCTTAAAAGGCGTTTCAGCCTGCGAAGAGGCCAAAAGTGGATTTTGTTGTAAAATACACAGTTTACTTGATATTCCTCTATAACGTCTCCCAGTATAGCAGACTTTCAAGCTTCATGTTATGTACATGAATATATGATGTTTCCATCACTTTTCTGCCTAAAACAAGAATTTTCATTTTTTATGGTCTCAAAACGCGTTTCAGCCTGCGAAGAGGCCAAAAGTGGATTTTGTTGTAAAATACACAGTTTACTTGATATTCCTCTATAACGTCTCCCAGAAGTGCGAACGTTCAAGGTTCATGTTATATTCATGAATACATGATGTTTGAATCACCTTTCTGCCTTAAAAAATAACTTTCAGTTTTTATGGTCTTAAAATGCGTTTCAGCCTGCGAAGAGGCCAAAAGTGGATTTTGTTGTAAAATACACAGTTTACTTGATATTCCTCTATAACGTCTCCCAGTATAGCAGACTTTCAAGCTTCATGTTGTGTACATGAATATTTGATGTTCCCATCACCTTTCTGGCTTAAAAATGAATTTTTAGTTTTTATGGTCTCAAAACGCGTTTCAGCCTGCGAACAGGCCAAAAGTGTATTTTGTTGTAAAATACACAGTTTACTTGATATTCCTCTATAACATCTCCCAGAAGAGCGAACTTTCAAGGTTCATGTTATTTATTCATGAATACATGATGTTTGAATCACCTTTCTGTCTTAAAAAATAATTTTAAGTTTTTATGGTCTCAAAAGGCGTTTCAGCCTGCGAAGAGGCCAAAAGTGGATTTTGTTGTAAAATACACAGTTTACTTGATATTCCTATATAACGTCTCCCAGTATAGCAAACTTTTAAGCTTCATGTTATGTACATGAATATTTGATGTTTCCATCACCTTTCTGGCTTAAAAATGAATTTTCATTTTTTATGGTCTCAAAAGGCGTTTCAGCCTGCGAAGAGGCCAAAAGTGGATTTTGTTGTAAAATACACAGTTTACTTGATATTCCTCTATAACGTCTGCCAGTATAGCAGACTTTCAAGCTTCATGTTATGTACATGAATATTTGATGTTTCCATCACCTTTCTGGCTTAAAAATGAATTTTCATTTTTTATGGTCTCAAAAGGCGTTTCAGCCTGCGAAGAGGCCAAAAGTGGATTTTGTTGTAAAATACACAGTTTACTTGATATTCCTCTATAACATCTCCCAGAAGAGCGAACTTTCAAGGTTCATGTTATTTATTCATGAATACATGATGTTTGAATCACCTTTCTGTCTTAAAAAATAATTTTAAGTTTTTATGGTCTCAAAAGGCGTTTCAGCCTGCGAAGAGGCCAAAAGTGGATTTTGTTGTAAAATACACAGTTTACTTGATATTCCTCTATAACGTCTGCCAGTATAGCAGACTTTCAAGCTTCATGTTATGTACATGAATATTTGATGTTTCCATCACCTTTCTGGCTTAAAATGAATTTTCATTTTTTATGGTCTCAAAGGCGTTTCAGCCTGCGAAGAGGCCAAAAGTGGATTTTGTTGTAAAATACACAGTTTACTTGATATTCCTCTATAACGTCTGCCAGTATAGCAGACTTTCAAGCTTCATGTTATGTACATGAATATATGATGTTTCCTCACTTTTCTGCCTAAAACAAGAATTTTCATTTTTTATGGTCTCAAAATGCGTTTCAGCATGCGAACAGGCCAAAAGTGGATTTTGTTGTAAAATACACAGTTTACTTGATATTCCTCTATAACCTCCCAGAATGCGAACGTTCAAGGTTCATGTTATTCATGAATACATGATGTTTGAATCACCTTTCTGCCTTAAAAAATAACTTTCAGTTTTTGTCTTAAAATGCGTTTCAGCCGCAAGAGCCAAAAGTGATTTTGTAAAATACACAGTTTACTTGATATTCCTCTATAACGTCTCCCAGTATAGCAAACTTTCAAGCTTCATGTTATGTACATGAATATATGATGTTTCCATCACTTTTCTGCCTTAAACAAGAATTTTCATTTTTTATGGTCTCAAAATGCGTTTCAGCATGCGAACAGGCCAAAAGTGGATTTTGTTGCAAAATACACAGTTTACTTGATATTCCTCTATAACGTCTCCCAGAAGTGCGAACGTTCAAGGTTCATGTTATATTCAAGAATACATGATGTTTGAATCACCTTTCTGCCTTAAAAAATAACTTTCAGTTTTTATGGTCTTAAAATGCGTTTCAGCCTGCGAAGAGGCCAAAAGTGGATTTTGTTGTAAAATACACAGTTTACTTGATATTCCTCTATAACGTCTCCCAGTATAGCAGACTTTCAAGCTTCATGTTGTGTACATGAATATTTGATGTTCCCATCACCTTTCTGGCTTAAAAATGAATTTTTAGTTTTTATGGTCTCAAAACGCGTTTCAGCCTGCGAACAGGCCAAAAGTGTATTTTGTTGTAAAATACACAGTTTACTTGATATTCCTCTATAACATCTCCCAGAAGAGCGAACTTTCAAGGTTCATGTTATTTATTCATGAATACATGATGTTTGAATCACCTTTCTGTCTTAAAAAATAATTTTAAGTTTTTATGGTCTCAAAAGGCGTTTCAGCCTGCGAAGAGGCCAAAAGTGGATTTTGTTGTAAAATACACAGTTTACTTGATATTCCTCTATAACGTCTCCCAGTATAGCAGACTTTCAAGCTTCATGTTATGTACATGAATATTTGATGTTTCCATCACCTTTCTGGCTTAAAAATGAATTTTCATTTTTTATGGTCTCAAAAGGCGTTTCAGCCTGCGAAGAGGCCAAAAGTGGATTTTGTTGTAAAATACACAGTTTACTTGATATTCCTCTATAACGTCTCCCAGAAGTGCGAACTTTCAAGCTTCATGTTATGTACATGAATATATGATGTTTCCATCACTTTTCTGCCTAAAAAAAGAATTTTCATTTTTTATGGTCTCAAAATGCGTTTCAGCCTGCGAACAGGCCAAAAGTGGATTTTGTTGTAAAATACACAGTTTACTTGATATTCCTCTATAACATCTCCCAGAAGAGCGAACTTTCAAGGTTCATGTTATTTATTCATGAATACATGATGTTTGAATCACCTTTCTGTCTTAAAAAATAATTTTAAGTTTTTATGGTCTCAAAAGGCGTTTCAGCCTGCGAAGAGGCCAAAAGTGGATTTTGTTGTAAAATACACAGTTTACTTGATATTCCTCTATAACGTCTCCCAGTATAGCAAACTTTCAAGCTTCATGTTATGTACATGAATATTTGATGTTTCCATCACCTTTCTGGCTTAAAAATGAATTTTCATTTTTTATGGTCTCAAAAGGCGTTTCAGCCTGCGAAGAGGCCAAAAGTGGATTTTGTTGTAAAATACACAGTTTACTTGATATTCCTCTATAACGTCTCCCAGAATAGCAAACTTTCAAGCTTCATGTTATGTACATGAATATATGATGTTTCCATCACCTTTCTGCCTTAAAAATGAATTTTCAGTTTTTATGGTCTCAAAAGGCGTTTCAGCCTGCGAAGAGGCCAAAAGTGGATTTTGTTGCAAAATACACAGTTTACTTGATATTCCTCTATAACGTCTCCTGTAGCAGTCAACTTGAGTTCATGTCATTTATCTTATGAATACATGATGTTTGATTCACCTTTCTGTCTTAAAAATAACTTTAAGTTTTATGGTCTCAAAGGTTTCAGCCTGCGAAGAGCGTGGATTTTGTTGTAAAATACACAGTTTACTTGATATTCCTCTATAACGTCTCCCAGTATAGCAGACTTTCAAGCTTCATGTTATGTACATGAATATATGATGTTTCCATCACTTTTCTGCCTAAAACAAGAATTTTTTTTTATGGTCTCAAAGCCAGCCGCGAACACAGTGATTTTGTTGTAAAATACAGTTTACTTGATATTCCTCTATAACATCTCCCAGAAGTGCGAACGTTCAAGGTTCATGTTATATTCATGAATACAAGTTTGAATCACCTTTCTGCCTTAAAAATAACTTTCAGTTTTATGGTCTTAAAATGCGTTTCAGCCTGCGAAGAGGCCAAAAGTGGATTTTGTTGTAAAATACACAGTTTACTTGATATTCCTCTATAACATCTCCCAGAAGAGCGAACTTTCAAGGTTCATGTTATTTATTCATGAATACATGATGTTTGAATCACCTTTCTGTCTTAAAAAATAATTTTAAGTTTTTATGGTCTCAAAAGGCGTTTCAGCCTGCGAAGAGGCCAAAAGTGGATTTTGTTGTAAAATACACAGTTTACTTGATATTCCTCTATAACGTCTCCCAGTATAGCAGACTTTCAAGCTTCATGTTATGTACATGAATATTTGATGTTTCCATCACCTTTCTGGCTTAAAAATGAATTTTCATTTTTTATGGTCTCAAAAGGCGTTTCAGCCTGCGAAGAGGCCAAAAGTGGATTTTGTTGTAAAATACACAGTTTACTTGATATTCCTCTATAACGTCTGCCAGTATAGCAGACTTTCAAGCTTCATGTTATGTACATGAATATATGATGTTTCCCTCACTTTTCTGCCTAAAACAAGAATTTTCATTTTTTATGGTCTCAAAATGCGTTTCAGCCTGCGAAAAGGCCAAAAGTGGATTTTGTTGCAAAATACACAGTTTACTTGATATTCCTCTATAACGTCTCCCAGAAGTGCGAACGTTCAAGGTTCATGTTATTTTCATGAATACATGATGTTTGAATCACCTTTCTGCCTTAAAAAATAACTTTCAGTTTTTATGGTCTTAAAATGCGTTTCAGCCTGCGAAGAGGCCAAAAGTGGATTTTGTTTTAAAATACACAGTTTACTTGATATTCCTCTATAACATCTCCCAGTATAGCAGACTTTAAAGCTTCATGTTGTGTACATGAATATTTGATGTTCCCATCACCTTTCTGTCTTAAAAAATAATTTTAAGTTTTTATGGTCTCAAAAGGCGTTTCAGCCTGCGAAGAGGCCAAAAGTGGATTTTGTTGTAAAATACACAGTTTACTTGATATTCCTCTATAACGTCTGCCAGTATAGCAGACTTTCAAGCTTCATGTTATGTACATGAATATATGATGTTTCCATCACTTTTCTGCCTAAAACAAGAATTTTCATTTTTTATGGTCTCAAAATGCGTTTCAGCATGCGAACAGGCCAAAAGTGGATTTTGTTGTAAAATACACAGTTTACTTGATATTCCTCTATAACGTCTCCCAGAATAGCAAACTTTCAAGGTTCATGTTATATTCATGAATACATGATGTTTGAATCACCTTTCTGCCTTAAAAAATATTTTCAGTTTTTATGGTCTCAAAAGGCGTTTCAGCCTGCGAAGAGGCCAAAAGTGGATTTTGTTGTAAAATACACAGTTTACTTGATATTCCTCTATAACGTCTCCCAGTATAGCAGACTTTCAAGCTTCATGTTATGTACATGAATATTTGATGTTTCCATCACCTTTCTGGCTTAAAAATGAATTTTCAGTTTTTATGGTCTCAAAACGCGTTTCAGCCTGCGAACAGGCCAAAAGTGGATTTTGTTGTAAAATACACAGTTTACTTGATATTCCTCTATAACATCTCCCAGTATAGCAGACTTTAAAGGTTCATGTTGTGTACATGAATATATGATGTTTCCATCACCTTTCTGGCTTAAAAATGAATTTTTAGTTTTTCAAAAGACGTTTCGGATGGGAAGAGGCCAACAGTGGATTTTGTTGAAAAATACACAGTTTACTTGATTTTCCTCAAAACATTGTCCCAGAACAGAAGACTCTCAAGTTTCAAGTTAATTTCATGAATACGTGACGTTTTCATTTCTTTTCTGCCTTAAAGCTGCATTTTTAGTATTCATGGTCTGAAAAGACGTTTCTGCTGGCAAGAGGCCAATAGTGGATTTTGTTGAAAAATACACAGTTTACTTGATTTTCCTCAAAAAATAGTTCCAGTACAGCAGACTCTCATGTTTCATGTTAACTTCATAAATACATGATGTTCTCATCATTTTTCTGACTTAAAGCTGCATTTTCAGTATTCATGTTCTGAAAAGATGTTTCGGCTGGGAAGAGGCCAAAAGTGGATTTTGTTGAAAAATACACAGTTTACTTGATTTTCCTCAAAACATTGTCCCAGAACAGCAGACTCTCAAGTTTCAACTTAATTTCATGAATAAATTATGTTCTCATCACTTTTCTGCCTTAAAGCTGAATTTCCACGTTGTATGGTCTTAAAAGACGTTTCGGCTGGAAAGAGGCCGAAGGTGGATTTTGTTGAAAAATACACAGTTTACTTGATTTTCCTCAAGAAATAGGCCTAGTACCAGCAAACTCTCACGTTTCATTTTAATTTCATGAATAAATGACGTTCAGTATTCATGTTCTGAAAAGATGTTTCGGCTGGGAAGAGGCCAAAAGTGGATTTTGTTGAAAAATACACAGTTTACTTGATTTTCCTCAAAACATTGTCCCAGAACAGCAGACTCTCAAGTTTCAAGTTAATTTCATGAATAAATTATGTTCTCATCACTTTTCTGCCTTAAAGCTGAATTTCCACGTTGTATGGTCTTAAAAGACGTTTCGGCTGGGAAGAGGCCAAAGGTGGATTTTGTTGAAAAATACACAGTTTACTTGATTTTCCTCAAGAAATAGGCCTAGTACCAGCAGACTCTCACGTTTCATTTTAATTTCATGAATAAATGACGTTATCATAATTTTTCAGCCTTAAAGCTGCATTTTCAATATTTTCTTGGTCTGGAAAGACGTTTCGGCTGGCAAGAGGCCAAAAGTGGATTTTGTTGAAAAATACACAGTTTACTTGATTTTCCTCAAAACATTGTCCCAGAACAGCAGACTCTCATGTTTCAAGTTAATTTTATGAATACATGACATTTTCATTACTTTTATGCCTTAAAGCTGCATTTCCACTTTGTATGCTCTTATAAGACGTTTTGGTTTGGGAGAGTCCAAAAGTGGATTTTGTTGAAAAATACACAATTTACTTGATTTTCCTCAAAAAATAGTCCCAGTACAGCAGACTCTCAAGTTTCATGTTAATTTCATGAGTACATGACGTTTTCATTACTATTCTGCCTGAAAGCAGCATTTCCACGTTGTATGCTGTAAAAAGATGTTTCGGCTGGCAAGAGGCCAAAAGTGGATTTTGTTGAAAAATAAACAGTTTACTTGGTTTTCCTCAAAACATTGTCCCAGAACAGCAGACTCTCAAGTTTCAAGTTAGTTTCATGAATACATGACGTTTTCATTACTATTCTGACTTAAAGCTGCATTTTCAGTATTCATGGTCTGAAAAGACGTTTCAGCTGGCAAGAGGCCAAGAGTGGATTTTGTTGAAAAATACACCGAGTTACTTGATTTTCCTCAAAACATTTTCCCAGAACAGCAGACTTTCAAGTGTCATGTTAATTTCATGAATACATGATGTTCCCATCAGTTTTCTGCCTTAAAGCTGCATTTCCACGTTTTATGCTCTTAAAAGACGTTTAAGCTGACAAGAGGCCAAAATTGGATTTTGTTGAAAAATACACCGAGTTACTTGATTTTCCTCAAAACATTTTCCCAGAACAGCAGACTTTCAAGTGTCATGTTAATTTCATGAATACATGATGTTCTCATCATTTTTCTGCCTTAAAGCTGCATTTTCAGTATTCATGGTCTGAAAAGACGTTTCGGCTGGCAAGAGGCCAAAAGTGGATTTTGTTGAAAAATACACAATTTACTTGATTTTCCTCAAACAATAGTCCCAGTACAGCAGACTCTCATGTTTCATGTTAATTTCATGAATACATGATGTTCTCATCATTTTTCTGCCTTAAAGCTGCATTTTCAGTATTCATGTTCTGAAAAGACGTTTCGGCTGGCATGAGGCCAAAAGTGGATTTTGTTGAAAAATACACAGTTTACTTAATTTTCCTCAAAACATTGTCCCAGAACAGCAGACTTTCAAGTGTCATGTTAATTTCATGAATACATGATGTTCTCATCACTTTACTGCCTTAAAGCTGCATTTCCACTTTGTATGCTCTTAAAAGACGTTTCGGCTGGCAAGAGGCCAAAAGTGGATTTTGTTGAAAAATACACAGTTTACTTGATTTTCCTCAAAACATTGTCCCAGAACAGAAGACTCTCAAGTTTCATGTTAATTTCATGAATACATGATGTTCCCATCAGTTTTCTGCCTTAAAGCTGCATTTCCACGTTTTATGCTCTTAAAAGACGTTTAAGCTGACAAGAGGCCAAAATTGGATTTTGTTGAAAAATACACCGAGTTACTTGATTTTCCTCAAAACCTTTTCCCAGAACAGCAGACTTTCAAGTGTCATGTTAATTTTATGAATACATGACGTTCTCATCACTTTTCTGCCTTAAAGCTGCATTTCCACGTTGTATGCTCTTAAAAGACGTTTCGGCTGGGAAGAGGCCAAAAGTGGATTTTGTTGAAAAATACACAGTTTACTTGATTTTCCTCAAAACATTGTCCCAGAACAGCAGACTCTCAAGTTTCATGTTAATTTCATGAGTACATGACGTTTTCATTACTATTCTGCCTTAAAGCTGCATTTCCACGTTGTATGCTCTTAAAAGACGTTTCGGCTGGCAAGAGGCCAAAAGTGGATTTTGTTGAAAAATACACCGAGTTACTTGATTTTCCTCAAAACATTGTCCCAGAACAGCAGACTCTCAAGTTTCATGTTAATTTCATTAATACATGATGTTCTCATCACTTTTCTGCCTTAAAGCTGCATTTCCAGTATGCATGTTCTTAAAAGACGTTTCGGCTGGCAAGAGGCCAAAAGTGGATTTTGTTGAAAAATACACAGTTTACTTGATTTTCCTCAAAACATTGTCCCAGAACAGCAGACTCTCAAGTTTCATGTTAATTTCATGAATACATGATGTTTTCATTACTATTCTGCCTTAAAGCTGCATTTTCAGTATTCATGTTCTGAAAAGACGTTTCGGCTGGCAAGAGGCCAAAAGTGGATTTTGTTGAAAAATACACAGTTTACTTGATTTTCCTCAAAACATTGTCCCAGAACAGCAGACTTTCAAGTTTCAAGTTAATTTCATGAATACATGATGTTCTCATCACTTTTCTGCCTTAAAGCTGCATTTCCACGTTGTATGCTCTTAAAAGACGTTTCGGCTGGCAAGAGGCCAAAAGTGGATTTTGTTGAAAAATACACAGTTCACTTGGTTTTCCTCAAAATATTGTCCCAGAACAGCAGACTCTCAAGTTTCAAGTTAATTTCATGAATACATGCCGTTTTCATTACTATTCTGACTTAAAGCTGCATTTTCAGTATTCATGGTTTGAAAAGACGTTTCGGCTGGCAAGAGTCCAAGAGTGGATTTTGTTGAAAAATACAGTTTACTTGATTTTCCTCAAAACATTGCCCCAGAACAGCAGACTCTCAAGTTTCAAGTTAATTTCATGAATACGTGACGTTTTCATTTCTTTTCTGCCTTAAAGCTGCATTTTTAGTATTCATGGTCTGAAAAGATGTTTCTGCTGGCAAGAGGCCAATAGTGGATTTTGTTGAAAAATACACAGTTTACCTAATTTTACTAAAAACTTTGTACCAGAACAGCAGACTCTCAAGTTTCATGTTATTTTCATGAATACATGTTGTTCTCATCACTTTTCTGCCTTAAAGCTGCATTTCCACGTTGTATGCTCTTAAAAGACGTTTCGGCTGGCAAGGTGCCAAAAGTGGATTTTGTTGAAAAATACACAATTTACTTGATTTTCCTCAAAAAATAGTCCCAGTACAGCAGGCTCTCATGTTTCATGTTAACTTCATGAATACATGATGTTCTCATCATTGTTCTGCCTTAAAGCTGCATTTTCAGTATTCATGTTCTGAAAAGACATTTCGGCTGGGAAGAGGCCAAAAGTGGATTTTGTGAAAAATACACAGTTTACTTGATTTTCCTCAAAACATTGTCCCAGAACAGCAGACTCTCAAGTTTCATGTTAATTTCATGAGTACATGATGTTTTCATTAATATTCTGCCTTAAAGCAGCATTTCCACGTTGTATGCTGTTAAAAGACGTTTCGGCTGGCAAGAGGCCAATAGTGGATTTTGTTGAAAAATACACAGTTTTCCTAATTTTACTAAAAACATTGTCCCAGAACAGCAGACTCTCATGTTTCATGTTAACTTCATGAATAAATGATGTTCTCATCATTTTTCTGTCTTAAAGCTGCATTTTCAGTATTCATGGTCTGAAAAGACATTTCGTTTGGGAAAAGGCCAAAAGTGGATTTTGTTGAAAGATACACAGTTAACTTGATTTTCCTCAAAACATTGTCCCAGAACAGCAGACTTTCAAGTTTCAAGTTAATTTCATGAATACATGACGTTTTCATTACTATTCTGACATAAAGCTGCATTTTCAGTATTAATGGTCTGAAAAGACGTTTCAGCTGGCAAGAGGCCAAGAGTGGATTTTGTTGAAAAATACACCGAGTTACTTGATTTTCCTCAAAACATTGTCCCAGAACAGCAGACTCTCAAGTTTCATGTTAATTTCATTAATACATGATGTTCTCATCACTTTTCTGCCTTAAAGCTGCATTTCCACGTTGTATGCTCTTAAAAGACGTTTCGGCTGTCAAGAGGCCAAAAGTGGATTTTGTTGAAAAATACACAATTTACTTGATTTTCATCAAAAAATAGTCCCAGTACAGCAGACTCTCATGTTTCATGTTAACTTCATGAATACTTGATGTTCTCATCATTTTTCTGCCTTAAAGCTGCATTTTCAGTATTCATGTTTTGAAAAGACGTTTCTGCTGGGAAGAGGCCAAAAGTGGATTTTGTTGAAAAATAAAGAGTTTACTTGATTTTCCTCAAAACATTGTCCCAGAACAGCACACTTTCAAGTTTCAAGTTAATTTCATGAATAGATGATGTTCTCATCACTTTTCTGCCTTAAAGCTGCATTTCCACGTTGTATGCTCTTAAAAGACGTTTCGGCTGTCAAGAGGCCAAAAGTGGATTTTGTTGAAAAATACACAGTTCACTTGGTTTTCCTCAAAATATTGTCCCAGAACAGCAGACTCTCAAGTTTCAAGTTAATTTCATGAATACATGCCGTTTTCATTACTATTCTGACTTAAAGCTGCATTTTCAGTATTCATGGTCTGAAAAGACGTTTCAGCTGGCAAGAGGCCAAGAGTGGATTTTGTTGAAAATTATACCGAGTTACTTGATTTTCCTCAAAACATTGTCCCAGAACAGCAGACTCTCAAGTTTCATGTTAATTTCATTAATACATGATGTTCTCATCAGTTTTCTGCCTTAAAGCTGCATTTCCACGTTGTATGCTCTAAAAAGACGTTTCGGCTGGCAAGAGGCCAAAAGTGGATTTTGTTGAAAAACACACAATTTACTTGATTTTCCTCAAAAAATAGTCCCAGTACAGCAGACTCTCATGTTTCATGTTAACTTCATGAATATATGATGTTCTCATCATATTTCTGCCTTAAAGCTGCATTTTCAGTATTCATGTTCTGAAAAGACGTTTCGGCTGGGAAGAGGCCAAAAGTGGATTTTGTTGAAAAATACACAGTTTACTTAATCTTCCTCAAAACATTGTCCCAGAACAGCAGACTCTCAAGTTTCATGTTAATTTCATGAGTACATGACGTTTTCATGACTATTCTACCTTAAAGCAGCATTTTCAGTATTAATGGTCTGAAAAGACGTTTCGGCTAGCAAGAGGCTAAGAGTGGATTTTGTTGAAAAATACACAGTTTACTTTATTTTCCTCAAAACATTGTCCCAGAACAGCAGACTCTCATGTTTCAAGTTAATTTCATGAATACATGATGTTCCCATCAGTTTTCTGCCTTAAAGCTGCATTTCCACGTTTTATGCTCTTAAAAGACGTTTAGGCTGACAAGAGGCCAAAAGTGGATTTTGTTGAAAAATACACAGTTGACTTGATTTTCCTCAAAACATTGTCCCAGAACAGCAGACTCTCAAGTTATAAGTTAATTTCATGAATACATGACGTTTTCATTAATATTCTGCCTTAAAGCTGCATTTCCACGTTGTATGCTCTTAAAAGACGTTTAGGCTGACAAGAGGCCAAAAGTGGATTTTGTTGAAAAATATACAGTTTACTTGATTTTCCTCAAAAAATTGTCCCAGAACAGCAGACTCTCATGTTTCATGTGAACTTCATGAATACATGATGTTCTCATCATTTTTCTGACTTAAAGCTGCATTTTCAGTATTCATGTTCTGAAAAGACGTTTCGGCTGGGAAGAGGCCAAAAGTGGATTTTGTTGAAAAATACACAGTTTACTTGATTTTCCTCAAAACATTGTCCCAGAACAGCAGACTCTCAAGTTTCATGTTTATTTCATGAGTACATGACGTTTTCATTACTATTTTGCCTTAAAGCAGCATTTCCACGTTGTATGCTGTTAAAAGACGTTTCGGCTGGCAAGAGGCCAAAAGTGGATTTTGTTGATAAATAAACCGAGTTACTTTATTTTCCTCAAAACATTGTCCCAGAACAGAAGACTCTCAAGTTTCAAGTTAATTTCATGAATACATGACGTTTTCATTACTATTCTGACTTAAAGCTGCATTTTCAGTATTCATGTTCTGAAAAGAAGTTTCAGCTGGCAAGAGGCCAAGAGTGGATTTTGTTGAAAAATACATTGAGTTACTTGATTTTCCTCAAAACATTTTCCCAGAACAGCAGACTTTCAAGTGTCATGTTAATTTCATGAATACATGATGTTCTCATCATTTTTCTGCCTTAAAGCTGCATTTTCAGTATTCATGGTCTGAAAAGACGTTTTGGCTGGGAAGAGGCCAAAAGTGGATTTTGTTGAAAAATACACAGTTTACTTGATTTTCCTCAAAAAATAGTCCCAGTACAGCAGACTCTCATGTTTCATGTTAACTTCATGAATACATGATGTTCTCATCATTTTTCTGCCTTAAAGCTGCATTTTCAGTGTTCATGTTCTGAAAAGACGTTTCGGCTGGGAAGAGGCCAAAAGTGGATTTTGTTGAAAAATACACAATTTACTTGATTTTCCTCAAAACATAGTCCCAGAACAGCAGACTTTCAAGTTTCAAGTTAATTTCATTAATACATGATGTTCTCATCACTTTTCTGCCTTAAAGCTGCATTTCCACATTGTATGCTCTTAAAAGACGTTTCGGCTGTCATGAGGCCAAAAGTGGATTTTGTTGAAATATACACAGTTTACTTAATTTTCCTCAAAACATTGTCCCAGAATAGCAGACTCTCAAGTTTCATGTTAATTTCATGAGTACATGATGTTTTCATTAATATTCTGCCTTAAAGCAGCATTTCCACGTTGTATGCTGTTAAAAGACGTTTCGGCTGGCAAGAGGCCAATAGTGGATTTTGTTGAAAAATACACAGTTTTCCTAATTTTACTAAAAACATTGTCCCAGAACAGCAGACTCTCATGTTTCATGTTAACTTCATGAATAAATGATGTTCTCATCATTTTTCTGTCTTAAAGCTGCATTTTCAGTATTCATGTTCTGAAAAGACGTTTTGGCTGGGAAGAGGCCTAAAGTGGATTTTGTTGAAAAATACACAGTTTACTTGATTTTCCTCAAAACATTGTCCCAGAACAGCAGACTCTCAAATTTCATGTTAATTTCATGAGTACATGACGTTTTCATTACTATTCTGCCTTAAAGCTGCATTTCCACATTGTATGCTCTTAAAAGACGTTTCGGCTGGCAAGAGGCCAAAAGTGGATTTTTTTTAAAAATACACAGTTTACTTGATTTTCCTGAAATCATTGTCCCAGAACAGCAGACTCTCAAGTTTCAAGTTAATTTCATGAATACATGCCGTTTTCATTACTATTCTGACTTCAAGCTATATTTTCAGTATTCATGGTCTGAAAAGACGTTTCGGCTGGCAAGAGGCCAAGAGTGGATTTTGTTGAAAAATACAGTTTACTTGATTTTCCTGAAAACATTGTCCCAGAACAGCAGACTCTCAAGTTTCAAGTTAATTCCATGAATACGTGACGTTTTCATTAGTATTCTGACTTAAAGCTGCATTTTCTGTATTCATGGTCTGAAAAGACGTTTCGGCTGGCAAGAGGCCAAGAGTGGATTTTGTTGAAAAATACAGTTTACTTGATTTTCCTGAAAACATTGTCCCAGAACAGCAGACTCTAAAGTTTCATGTTATTTTCATGAATACATGATGTTCTCATCACTTTTCTGCCTTAAAGCTGCATTTCCACGTCGTATGCTCTTAAAAGACGTTTCGGCTGGCAAGGTGCCAAAAGTGGATTTTGTTGAAAAATACACAGTTTACTTGATTTTCCTCAAAAAATTTTCCCAGAACAGCAGACATTCAAGTGTCATGTTCATTTCATGAATACATGATGTTCTCATCACTTTACTGCCTTAAAGCTGCATTTCCACTTTGTATGCTCTTATAAGACGTTTCGGCTGGCATGAGGCCAAAAGTGGATTTTGTTGAAAAATACACAGTTTACTTGATTTTCCTCAAAACATTGTCCCAGAACAGAAGACTCTCAAGTTTCAAGTTAATTTCATGAATACATGACGTTTTCATTACTAATCTGACTTAAAGCTGCATTTTCAGTATTCATGGTCCGAAAAGACGTTTCAGCTGGTGAGAGGCCAAGATTGGATTTTGTTGAAAATTATACCGAGTTACTTGATTTTCCTCAAAACATTGTCCCAGAACAGCAGACTCTCAAGTTTCATGTTAATTTCATTAATACATGATGTTCTCATAACTTTTCTGCCTTAAAGCTGCATTTCCACGTTGTATGCTCTAAAAAGACGTTTCGGCTGGCAAGAGGCCAAAAGTGGATTTTGTTGAAAAATACACAATTTACTTGATTTTCCTCAAAAAATAGTCCCAGTACAGCAAACTCTCATGTTTCATGTTAACTTCATGAATACATGATGTTCTCATCATATTTCTGCCTTAAAGCTGCATTTTCAGTATTCATGTTCTGAAAAGACGTTTCGGCTTGGAAGAGGCCAAAAGTGGATTTTGTTGAAAAATACACAATTTATTTGATTTTCCTCAAAACATTGTCCCAGAACAGCAGACTTTCAAGTTTCATGTTAATTTCATGAGTACATGACGTTTTCATTACTATTCTACCTTAAAGCAGCATTTCCACGTTGTATGCTGTTAAAAGACGTTTTCGGCTGGCAAGAGGCTAAAAGTGGATTTTGTTGAAAAATACACAGTTTACTTGATTTTCCTCAAAACATTGTCCCAGAACAGAAGACTCTCAAGTTTCAAGTTAATTTCATGAATACATGACATTTTCATTACTATTCTGACTTAAAGCTGCATTTTCAGTATTCATGGTCTGAAAAGACATTTCGGCTGGCAAGAGGCCAAAATTGGATTTTGTTGAAAAATACACCGAGTTACTTGATTTTCCTCAAAACCTTTTCCCAGAACAGCAGACTTTCAAGTGTCATGTTAATTTTATGAATACATGACGTTCTCATCACTTTTCTGCCTTAAAGCTGCATTTCCACGTTGTATGCTCTTAAAAGACGTTTCGGCTGGGAAGAGGCCAAAAGTGGATTTTGTTGAAAAATAAACCGAGTTACTTGATTTTCCTCAAAACATTGTCCCAGAACAGCAGACTTTCAAGTTTAATGTTAATTTCATTAATACATGATGTTTTCATTACTATTCTGCCTTAAAGCTGCATTTCCACGTTGTATGCTCTTAAAAGACGTTTCGGCTGGCAAGAGGCCAAAAGTGGATTTTGTTGAAAAATACACAATTTACTTGATTTTCCTCAAAAATAGTCCCAGTAGTAGACTCTCATGTTTCATGTTAACTTCATGAATACAGATTTCTATCATATTTCTGCCTTGCTTTTTCAGTTCATGTTCTGAAAGACGTTCGTTGGAAGAGGCCAAATATTTTGTTGAAAAATACACAATTTACTTGATTATCCTCAAAACATTGTCCCAGAACAGCAGACTTTCAAGTTTCAAGTTAATTTCATTTATACATGATGTTCACTTTTCTGCCTTAAAGCTGCATTCATGTAGCTCTTAGAAGACGTTTCTGGCATGATCCAAAAGTGGATTTTGTTGAAAAATACACAGTTTACTAATTTTCCTCAACATTTCAACGCAGACTCTCAAGTCATGTTAATTTCATGAGATACTTCATTACTATTCACCTTAGCATTTCCACGTTGTATGCTGTTAAAGACGTTTCGCTGGCAAGAGGCTGTGTTTTGTTGAAAATACACAGACTTGATTTTCTCAAAAATTGTCCCAGAACAGCAGACTTTCAAGTTTCAAGTTAATTTCATTAATACATGATGTTTTCATTACTATTCTGCCTTAAAAGATTTTCCGGTATTGTTAAAATTTCGGCTGGCAATAAGTGGATTGTTGAAAATACAGTTTACTTGAATTTCAAACATTGTCCCAGAACAGAAGACTCTCAAGTTTCAAGAATCATGAATACGTTTTCATTACTATCTGACATAAAGCTGCATAGTATTAATGGTCTGAAAAGACGTTTCAGCTGGCAAGAGGCCAAGAGTGGATTTTGTTGAAAAATACACAGAGTAACTTGATTTTCCTCAAAACATTGTCCCAGAACAGCAGACTCTCAAGTTTCATGTTAATTTCATTAATACATGATGTTCTCATCACTTTTCTGCCTTAAAGCTGCATTTCCAGTTGTATGCTCTTAAAAGACGTTTCGGTTGGCAAGAGGCCAAAAGTGGATTTTGTTGAAAAATACAATATTTACTTGATTTTCCTCAAAAATAGTCCCAGTACAGCAGACTCTCATATGTTAACTTCATGAAACATGATGTTCTCATCATTTTTCTGCCTTAAAGCTGCATTTTCAGTGTTCATGTTCTGAAAAGACGTTTCGGCTGGCATGAGGCCAAAAGTGGATTTTGTTGAAATATACACAGTTTACTTAATTTTCCTCAAAACATTGTCCCAGAACAGCAGACTCTCAAGTTTCATGTTAATTTCATGAATACATGACGTTTTCATTACTATTCTGACTTAAAGCTACATTTTCAGTATTCATGGTCTGAAAAGACGTTTCAGCTGGCAAGAGGCCAAGAGTGGATTTTGTTGAAAATTACACAGTTACTTGATTTTCCTCAAAACATTGTCCCAGAACAGCAGACTTTCAAGTTTCAAGTTAATTTCATTAATACATGATGTTTTCATTTCTATTCTGCCTTAAAGCAGCATTTCCACGTTGTATGCTGTTAAAAGACGTTTCGGCTGGCAAGAGGCCAAAAGTGGATTTTGTTGAAAAATACACAGTTTACTTGATTTTCCTCAAAACATTTTCCCAGAACAGCAGACTCTCAAGTTTCAAGTTAATTTCATGAATACGTGACGTTTTCATTTCTTTTCTGCCTTAAAGCTGCATTTTTAGTATTCATGGTCTGAAAAGACGTTTCTGCTGGCAAGAGGCCAATAGTGGATTTTGTTGAAAAATACACAGTTACTTGATTTTCCTCAAAACATTGTCCCAGAACAGCAGACTTTCAAGTGTCATGTTAATTTCATGAATACATGATGTTCTCATCATTTTTCTGCGTTAAAGCTGCATTTTCAGTATTCATGGTCTGAAAAGACGTTTCGGTTTGGAAGAGGCCAAAAGTGGATTTTGTTGAAAAATACACAGTTTACTTGATTTTCCTCAAAACTTGTCCCAGAACAGCAGACTTTCAAGTTTCAAGTTAATTTCATGAATACATGATGTTCTCATCACTTTTCTGCCTTAAAGCTGCATTTCCACGTTGTATGCTCTTAAAAGACGTTTCGGCTGGCATGAGGCCAAAATTGGATTTTTTTTAAAAATAAACAGCTTTCTTGATTTTCCTCAAAACATTGTCCCAGAACAGCAGACTCTCAAGTTTCATATTAATTTCATGAATATGTGACGTTTTCATTACTATTCTGACTTAAAGCTGCATTTTCAGTATTCATGGTCTGAAAAGACGTTTCGGCTGGCAAGAGGCCAAGAGTGGATTTTGTTGAAAAATACACAGTTTACTTGATATTCCTCTATAAAGTGAACCAGAACAGCTAACTTTCAAGTTTCATGTTATATTCATGAATATATGATGGAATATTCATGTTCATTTCATATTCATGAAAACATGATGTTTCCATTTTTTTTCTACCATTCAGCTGCATTTTCAGTTTTTATGGTCTCAAAAGGCGTTTCAGCCTGCGAACAGGCCAAAAGTGGATTTTGTTGAAAAATACAAAGTTTACTTGATATTCCTCTATACATTGTCCCAGAACAGCTGACTTTCCAGTTTCATGTTATATTCATGAATATATGATGTTTCCATCACTTTTCTGCCATGCAGCTGCATTTTTAGTTTTTATCCTCTCAAAAGGTGTTTCAGGCTGGGAACATCTTATCTACGGTAAACGTATTGCCTCACTTCCGATTGCCAGCGTGTCAGCTGTTGTCCTATAGTGTACTTTCACAGTTCCAGCTAAATCAAGTTAATTGTGTGATATTGTTTGATATTCTTCAGTACAAGCGGTTAATTATCTGCTGTACATCTTAACCCTCGTAATGTCCTCCCGATTGCCATACATCTTTTGTCCTCTAGGGTCTAAAATAACCCCACCTGGTTTGACTGTTTTTTAAAGCATATAGTTGTCAATCAATTCTGTTTTACACCTTTAGTCTTACTTCAGTCCACACATTTTCCCCTTTGTTTTGGAATTCAGGGCCAATAGGCCTAAAAGTATACCCTGTTTTTCAGTGACAATTAAATGAAACAATGAAAGCAGGGTATTATTTTGACTTTATATTATTTTGACTAGTTGACCTGTCACAGAGTGGTATATGTCAAAGTTTAGTGAGGATGCTGTTTTTGAATCATTTACATTTTTCTCATGGCAGCACATAATCACACCTTTTGTCCTCTGGGGTCAAAATTGACCCCGTCTGGTTTGACTGTCATTTAAAGAATACAAAGTGGATACTTCACCCAATTCTGTGTTACACCTTTAATACCAACTTCATTCAAACACAATAACACCATTTATTTATTCCATTTGAAATTTAAGGCCAATAAGACCTCATTTACATGAACCTTTACCTTGTTTTGGAGTAAAAATAAATAAAATCATCAATTATTCTGACTATAGTTAACAATCCGAGTCCCATGAGATCATCACAGACTTGTAAATGTCAAAGTTAAGATAGGATGCTGTTTTTAAAGCGCTTCAATTTTTTTAATGGCAACACCTGTTGTCCTCCCGTGTCAAAAATGACCCTGTCTGGTTTGACTGTTTATAAAGCATTAAGTAGAAATTATCACCCAGCTCTCTGTTTCAACTTTTTAGTCAACTTTAGTCCAACTCATTTCCTGACATATAGAACATGTCAACATTCATTTCCAAAATATTTCACTTTTCAAAACTAACTTTTCAGAATAAAAACAGTCTGAATGTGCCCTCAATTGCATGCGAGGCAGGTAGTAATGGCGTGATCTTTACAGATGTATGCATTGCATTTTTGGCACATTTTCGATGTTTTGAGATCACTTTGGCGAGGGCAGAATTTGCACCTACTCCTTTTGGGTGATGGGCCAGGAGGGGCGGCTAGGTGAGGGGCGGCTGGGCGAGAGGCAGTGGCTGCAGAGGTAGAGCTGGAGCAGAACTCTTTTTCTCATATCCTTCCTCATCATCATGTTCATCATTTTCCTTCACTTCATACCCTTCTTCCATTTCTTCAGCGGGCGATGTGGGGGCTTCTTCAGAGGAAGAAGTAGCATGTGGTCTGTATGTTGGATCTATCACCTCATCAATATTCTCCTTCTCTTCTGATCCTGAATCCTCCTCATCAGTTGATTCTTCCTCCCCCTCATGTTCAGCATTATCCTCCTGCTCATTCTTTTCCCCAACATAGTTTAAAATGAGCTCACAAGCCTCCTGTGCAGTATAGCGCTTCTGCCGCCTCATTGTGCTGCCTGTCTCTTTAAAATGTGAAATGCAATGCTCCAACACCTGTGAGAAAAGACCTGTTTGTTTTTTGTTGTTGTTGTCGTGACCATTGCTTGACCCCAGACATCAAACATCCAAGATCAAATATGTTTTGGAAAGCAGTATGGGGTGACAATTTGCCCCATTGCACCACTTTGTGCTGCAGGGTCTTTTTGACCCCAGAGGACAACAGAAGTTATTAAATTCAATAAATCACCCATAATTCAATCAAATGACTTAAAATTTATTTTAATCATGAAGAGCATAGTATCCAACAACCCCCATTATTTTCAGACCATTTGATGAATAAAAAACATATTCTGATGGCAAAATATTTAATTTGTCGTCAGAATGACCCCAGACAACATGAGGGTTAAACCCTAGTATCTCCCTCCTTCTTGTAGCGGCTTCGCGCTTAATCCTGCAGTTTTATTTGCACTTTGTTTGGTTTTTGCTAACGTTAGCCACTGTACTTAAGCTTAGCAGCTTCGCGATGACTGCCTTCTCTTCCTCTCCCTCTCCTTCTCCCCCTTGCTCAGTGTGTCACCTGCTTAGCCATTCTAAGCCTCCTTTAATGATAATGATACATGTAATACGTGTAGTTTGTTTGCGAGGGTGGAGGAGAGGATCAGTGAGTTAGAGGTACGGCGCCGCACCATGGAAGCTCAGTCGTTAGCTACAGTAGATGACTACATGATGTTTTCATCACTTTTCTGCCTTAAAGCTGCATTTTCAGTATTTATGGTCTGAAAAGACGTTTCGGCTGGGTTGAGGTCAAAAGTGGATTTTTTAAAAAATAGACAGTTGACTTGATTTTCATCAATACATTGATCCAGAACAGCAGACTTTCAAGTTTTATGTTAATTTCATGAATACATGACGTTTTCATTACTTTTCTTCCTTAAAGCTGCATTTCCTCGTATACACTTAAAAAATGTTTCGGCTGGGAAGAGGCCAAGGGTGGAATTTGTTGAAAAATACACAGTTCACTTGATTTTCCTCAAAAAATTGTGCCAGAACAGCAAACTTTCAAATTTAATGTTAATTTCATGAATATATTTTCTTTTCATCACTTTTCTGCCTCAAAGCTGCATTTTCAGTATTTATGGTCTGAAAGGACATTTCGGCTGTGTCGAGGCCAAAAGTGGATTTTGTTGAAAAATACACAGTTTACTTGATTTTACTCAATACATTGATCCAGAGCAGCAGACTCTCAAGTTTCATGTTAATTTCATGAATACATGATGTTTTCATCAATTTTCTGCCTAAAGCCGCATTTCCACATTGTATGCTCTCAAAAGACGTTTCGGCTGGGAAGTGGTCAAAAGTGGATTTTGTTGAAAAATACACAGTTTACTTGATTTTCCTCAATACATTATCTCAGAACAGCAGACTCTCAAGTTTCATGTTAATTTCATTAATACATGATGTTCTCATCACTTTTCTGCCTTAAAGCTGTTTTTTCAGTATTTACGGTCTGAAAAGACATTTCGGCTGGGTAGAGGCCAAAAGTGGATTTTGTTGAAAAATACACAGTTTACTTGATTTTCCTCAATACATTGATTGAGAACAGCAGACTCTCAAGTTTCATGTTAATTTCATGAATACATGATGTTTCCATCACTTTTCTGCCTTAAAGCTGCATTTCCACGTTGTATGCTCTCAAAAGACGTTTCGGTTGGGAAGAGGTCAAAACTGGATTTTGTTGAAAAATTACACAGTTTACTTGATTTTCTTCAAATAATTGTCCCAGAACAGCAGACTTTCAAGTTTCATGTTAATTTCATGAATACACAATGATTTCATCAATTTTCTGCCGAAAGCTGCATTTTCAGTATTTATGGTCTGAAAAGATATTGTGGCTGGGTTGTGGCCAACAGTGGATTTTGTTGAAAAATACGCAGTTTACTTGATTTTCCTCAATACATTATCTCAGAACAGCAGACTTTTTAGTTTCATGTTAATTTCATGAAAACATGATGTTCTCATGACTTTTCTGCCTTCATGCTGCATTTTCAGTATTTATGGTTTGAAAAGACTGTTTGGCTGGGAACAGGCCAAAGGTGGAATTTGTTGAAAAACTACACAGTTTAACTGATTTTCCTCAATACATTATCTCAGAACAGCAGACTCTCAAGTTTCATGTTAATGTCATGAATACATGATGTTCTCATCACTTTTCTGCTTTAAAGCTGCATTTTCAGTATTTATGGTCTGAAAAGACATTTCGGCTGGGTAGAGGCCAAAAGTGGATTTTGTTGAAAAATACACAGTTTACTTGATTTTCCTCAATACATTGACACAGAACAGCAGACTTTCAAGTTTCATGTTAATTTCATGAATACATGATGTTTGAATCACCTTTCTGCCTTAAAAATGAATTTTCAGTTTTTATGGTCTCAAAACGATTTTCAGCCTGCGAACAGGCCAAAAGTGTATTTTGTTGTAAAATACACAGTTTACTTGATATTCCTCTATAACGTCTCCCAGTATAGCAGACTTTCAAGCTTCATGTTGTGTACATGAATATTTGATGTTCCCATCACCTTTCTGGCTTAAAAATGAATTTTTTGTTTTTATGGTCTCAAAACGCGTTTCAGCCTGCGAACAGGCCAAAAGTGTATTTTGTTGTAAAATACACAGTTTACTTGATATTCCTCTATAACATCTCCCAGAAGAGCGAACTTTCAAGGTTCATGTTATTTATTCATGAATGCATGATGTTTGAATCACCTTTCTGTCTTAAAAAATAATTTTAAGTTTTTATGGTCTCAAAAGGCGTTTCAGCCTGCGAAGAGGCCAAAAGTGGATTTTGTTGTAAAATACACAGTTTACTTGATATTCCTCTATAATGTCTCCCAGTATAGCAGACTTTCAAGCTTCATGTTGTGTACATGAATATTTGATGTTTCCATCACCTTTCTGGCTTAAAAATGAATTTTCATTTTTTATGGTCTCAAAAGGCGTTTCAGCCTGCGAAGAGGCCAAAAGTGGATTTTGTTGTAAAATACACAGTTTACTTGATATTCCTCTATAACGTCTCCCAGTATAGCAAACTTTCAAGCTTCATGTTATGTACATGAATATATGATGTTTCCATCACTTTTCTGCCTATAACAAGAATTTTCATTTTTTATGGTCTCAAAATGCGTTTTAGCATGCGAACAGGCCAAAAGTGGATTTTGTTGCAAAATACACAGTTTACTTGATATTCCTCTATAACGTCTCCCAGAAGTGCGAACGTTCAAGGTTCATGTTATATTCATGAATACATGATGTTTGAATCACCTTTCTGGCTTAAAAATGAATTTTCAGTTTTTATGGTCTCAAAACGCGTTTCAGCCTGCGAACAGGCCAAAAGTGGATTTTGTTGTAAAATACACAGTTTACTTGATATTCCTCTATAACATCTCCCAGTATAGCAGACTTTAAAGGTTCATGTTGTGTACATGAATATATGATGTTTCCATCACCTTTAGTTTTTCAAAAGACGTTTCGGATGGGAAGAGGCCAACAGTGGATTTTGTTGAAAAATACACAGTTTACTTGATTTTCCTCAAAACATTGTCCCAGAACAGAAGACTCTCAAGTTTCAAGTTAATTTCATGAATACGTGACGTTTTCATTTCTTTTCTGCCTTAAAGCTGCATTTTCAGTGGTCATGGTCTGAAAAGACGTTTCGGCTGGCAAGAGGCCAAGAGTGGATTTTGTTGAAAAATACCGTTTACTTGATTGTCCTCAAAACATTGTCCCAGAACAGCAGACTCTCAAGTTTCATGTTATTTTCATGAATACATGATGTTCTCATCATTTTTCTGCATTAAAGCTGCATTTCCACGTCGTATGCTCTTAAAAGACGTTTCGGCTGGCAAGGTGCCAAAAGTGGATTTTGTTGAAAAATACACAGTTTACTTGATTTTCCTCAAAAAATAGTTCCAGTACAGCAGACTCTCATGTTTCATGTTAACTTCATAAATACATGATGTTCTCATCATTTTTCTGACTTAAAGCTGCATTTTCAGTATTCATGTTCTGAAAAGATGTTTCGGCTGGGAAGAGGCCAAAAGTGTATTTTGTTGAAAAATACACAGTTTACTTGATTTTCCTCAAAACATTGTCCCAGAACAGCAGACTCTCAAGTTTCAAGTTAATTTCATGAATAAATTATGTTCTCATCACTTTTCTGCCTTAAAGCTGAATTTCCACGTTGTATGGTCTTAAAAGACGTTTCGGCTGGGAAGAGGCCAAAGGTGGATTTTGTTGAAAAATACACAGTTTACTTGATTTTCCTCAAGAAATAGGCCTAGAACCAGCAGACTCTCACGTTTCATTTTAATTTCATGAATAAATGACGTTCTCATAATTTTTCAGCCTTAAAGCTGCATTTTCAATATTTTCTTGGTCTGGAAAGACGTTTCGGCTGGCAAGAGGCCAAAAGTGGATTTTGTTGAAAAATACACAGTTTACTTGATTTTCCTAAAAACATTGTCCCAGAACAGCAGACTCTCATGTTTCAAGTTAATTTTATGAATACATGACATTTTCATTACTTTTATGCCTTAAAGCTGCATTTCCACTTTGTATGCTCTCATAAGACGTTTTGGTTTGGTTTGGTCCAAAAGTGGATTTTGTTGAAAAATACACAATTTACTTGATTTTCCTCAAAAAATAGTCCCAGTACAGCAGACTCTCAAGTTTCATGTTAATTTCATGAGTACATGACGTTTTCATTACTATTCTGCCTGAAAGCAGCATTTCCACGTTGTATGCTGTAAAAAGACGTTTCGGCTGGCAAGAGGCCAAAAGTGGATTTTGTTGAAAAATACACAGTTTACTTGATTTTCCTCAAAACATTGTCCCAGAACAGCAGACTCTCAAGTTTCATGTTAATTTCATGAATACATGATGTTTTCATTACTATTCTGCCTTAAAGCAGCATTTCCACGTTGTATGCTGTTAAAAGACGTTTCGGCTGGCAAGAGGCCAAAAGTGGATTTTGTTGAAAAATACACAGTTTACTTGATTTTCCTCAAAACATTGTCCCAGAACAGAAGACTCTCAAGTTTCAAGTTAATTTCATGAATACATGACTTTTTCATTACTATTCTGACTTAAAGCTGCATTTTCAGTATTCATGGTCTGAAAAGACGTTTCAGCTGGCAAGAGGCCAAGAGTGGATTTTGTTGAAAAATACACCGAGTTACTTGATTTTCCTCAAAACATTTTCCCAGAACAGCAGACTTTCAAGTTTCATGTTAATTTCATGAATACATGATGTTCTCATCATTTTTCTGCCTTAAAGCTGCATTTTCAGTATTCATGTTCTGAAAAGACGTTTCGGCTGGGAAGAGGCCAAAAGTGGATTTTGTTGAAAAATACACAGTTTACTTGATTTTCCTCAAAACATTGTCCCAGAACAGCAGACTTTCAAGTTTCAAGTTAATTTCATTAATACATGATGTTTTCATTTCTATTCTGCCTTAAAGCAGCATTTCCACGTTGTATACTGTTCAAAGACGTTTCGGCTGGCAAGAGGCCAAAAGTGGATTTTGTTGAAAAATACACAGTTTACTTGATTTTCCTCAAAACATTTTCCCAGAACAGCAGACTTTCAAGTGTCATGTTAATTTCATGAATACATGATGTTCTCATCACTTTACTGCCTTATAGCTGCATTTCCACTTTGTATGCTCTTAAAAGACGTTTCGGCTGGCATGAGGGCAAAAATGGATTTTGTTGAAAAATACACAGTTTACTTGATTTTCCTCAAAACATTGTCCCAGAACAGAAGACTCTCAAGTTTCATGTTAATTTCATGAATACATGATGTTCCCATCAGTTTTCTGCCTTAAAGCTGCATTTCCACGTTTTATGCTCTTAAAAGACGTTTCGGCTGGGAAGAGGCCAAAAGTGGATTTTGATGAAAAATACAAAGTTTACTTGATTTTCCTCAAAACATTTTCCCAGAACATCAGACTTTCAAGTGTCATGTTAATTTCATGAATATATGATGTTCTCATCACTTTACTGCCTTAAAGCTGCATTTCCACATTGTATGCTGTTAAAAGACGTTTCGGCTGGCAAGAGGCCAATAGTGGATTTTGTTGAAAAATACACAGTTTTCCTAATTTTACGAAAAACATTGTCCCAGAACATCAGACTCTCAAGTTTCATGTTAATTTCATGTGTACATGACGTTTTCATTACTATTCTGCCTTTCAAGCAGCATTTCCACGTTGAATGCTGTTAAAAGACGTTTCGGCTGTCATGAGGCCAAAAGTGGATTTTGTTGAAAAATAAACAGTTTACTTGGTTTTCCTCAAAATATTGTCCAAGAACAGCAGACTCTCAAGTTTCAAGTTAATTTCATGAATACATGATGTTCTCATCAGTTTTCTGCCTTAAAGCTGCATTTCCACATTGTATGCTCTTAAAAGAAGTTTCGGCTGGCAATAGGCCAAAAGTGGATTTTTTTGAAAAATACACAGTTTACTTGATTTTCCTCAAATCATTGTCCCAGAACAGCAGACTCTCAAGTTTCAAGTTAATTCCATGAATACGTGACGTTTTCATTACTATTCTGACTTAAAGCTGCATTTTCAGTATTCATGGTCTGAAAAGACGTTTCGGCTGGCAAGAGGCCAAGAGTGGATTTTGTTGAAAAATACAGTTTACTTGATTTTCCTGAAAACATTGTCCCAGAACAGCAGACTCTAAAGTTTCATGTTATTTTCATGAATACATGATGTTCTCATCACTTTTCTGCCTTAAAGCTGCATTTCCACCTTGTATGCTCTTAAAAGACGTTTCGGCTGGCAAGGTGCCAAAAGTGGATTTTGTTGAAAAATACACAGTTTACTTGATTTTCCTCAAAACATTGTCCCAGAACAGCTGACTTTCAAGTTTCAAGTTAATTTCATTAATACATGATTTTCTCATCACTTTTCTGCCTTAAAGCTGCATTTCCACATTGTATGCTCTTAAAAGACGTTTCGGCTGGCATGAGGCCAAAAGTGGATTTTGTTGAAAAATACACAGTTTACTTAATTTTCCTCAAAACATTGTCCCAGAACAGCAGACTCTCAAGTTTCAAGTTAATTTCATGAATACATGATGTTCTCATCACTTTTCTGCCTTAAAGCTGCATTTTCAGTAGTCATGGTCTGAAAAGACGTTTCGGCTGGCAAGAGGCCAAAAGTGGATTTTGTTGAAAAATACCGTTTACTTGATTTTCCTCAAAACATTGTCCCAGAACAGCAGACTCTCAAGTTTCATGTTATTTTCATGAATACATGATGTTCTCATCATTTTTCTACATTAAAGCTGCATTTCCACGTCGTATGCTCTTAAAAGACGTTTCGGCTGGCAAGAGGCCAAAAGTGGATTTTGTTGAAAAATACACAGTTTACTTGATTTTCCTCAAAAAATTTTCCCAGAACAGCAGACTTTCAAGTGTCATGTTCATTTCATGAATACATGATGTTCTCATCACTTTACTGCCTTAAAGCTGCATTTCCACTTTGTATGCTCTTATAAGACGTTTCGGCTGGCATGAGGCCAAAAGTGGATTTTGTTGAAAAATACACAGAGTTACTTGATTTTCCTCAAAACATTGTCCCAGAACAGCAGACTCTCAAGTTTCATGTTAATTTCATCAATACATGATGTTCTCATCACTTTTCTGCCTTAAAGCTGCATTTCCACGTTGTATGCTCTTAAAAGACATTTCGGCTGGCAAGAGGCCAAAAGTGGATTTTGTTGAAAAATACACAATTTACTTGATTTTCCTCAAAAAATAGTCCCAGTACAGCAGACTCTCATGTTGCATGTTAACTTCATGAATACATGATGTTCTCATCATTTTTCTGCCTTAAAGCTGCATTTTCAGTATTCATGGTCTGAAAAGACGTTTCGGCTGGGAAGAGGCCAAAAGTGGATTTTGTTGAAAAATAAAGAGTTTACTTGATTTTCCTCAAAACATTGTCCCAGAACAGCAGACTTTCAAGTTTCAAGTTAATTTCATTAATACATGATGTTCTCATCACTTTTCTTCCTTAAAGCTGCATTTCCACGTTGTATGCTCTTAAAAGACGTTTCGGCTGGCAAGAGGCCAAAAGTGGATTTTGTTGAAAAATACACAGTTCACTTGGTTTTCCTCAAAATATTGTCCCAGAACAGCAGACTCTCAAGTTTCAAGTTAATTTCATGAATACGTGACGTTTTCATTTCTTTTCTGCCTTTAAGCTGCATTTTTAGTATTCATGGTCTGAAAAGACGTTTCTGCTGGCAAGAGGCCAATAGTGGATTTTGTTGAAAAATACACAGTTTACCTAATGTTACTAAAAACTTTGTACCAGAACAGCAGACTCTCAAGTTTCATGTTATTTTCATGAATACATGATGTTCTCATCACTTTTCTGCCTTAAAGCTGCATTTCCACGTTGTATGCTCTTAAAAGACGTTTCGGCTGGCATGAGGCCAAAAGTGGATTTTGTTGAAAAATACACAGTTTACTTGATTTTCCTCAAAACATTGTCCCAGAACAGCAGACTCTCAAGTTTCAAGTTAATTTCATGAATACATGACGTTTTCATTACTATTCTGACTTAAAGCTGCATTTTCAGTAGTCATGGTCTGAAAAAACGTTTCGGCTGGCAAGAGGCCAAGAGTGGATTTTGTTGAAAAATACCGTTTACTTGATTTTCCTCAAAACATTGTCCCAGAAAAGCAGACTCTCAAGTTTCATGTTATTTTCATGAATACATGATGTTCTCATCATTTTTCTACATTAAAGCTGCATTTCCACGTCGTATGCTCTTAAAAGACGTTTCGGCTGGCAAGGTGCCAAAAGTGGATTTTGTTGAAAAATACACAGTTTACTTGATTTTCCTCAAAAAATTTTCCCAGAACAGCAGACTTTCAAGTGTCATGTTCATTTCATGAATACATGATGTTCTCATCACTTTACTGCCTTAAAGCTGCATTTCCACTTTGTATGCTCTTATAAGACGTTTCGGCTGGCATGAGGCCAAAAGTGGATTTTGTTGAAAAATACACAGAGTTACTTGATTTTCCTCAAAACATTGTCCCAGAACAGCAGACTCTCAAGTTTCATGTTAATTTCATCAATACATGATGTTCTCATCACTTTTCTGCCTTAAAGCTGCATTTCCACGTTGTATGCTCTTAAAAGACATTTCGGCTGGCAAGAGGCCAAAAGTGGATTTTGTTGAAAAATACACAATTTACTTGATTTTCCTCAAAAAATAGTCCCAGTACAGCAGACTCTCATGTTGCATGTTAACTTCATGAATACATGATGTTCTCATCATTTTTCTGCCTTAAAGCTGCATTTTCAGTATTCATGGTCTGAAAAGACGTTTCGGCTGGGAAGAGGCCAAAAGTGGATTTTGTTGAAAAATAAAGAGTTTACTTGATTTTCCTCAAAACATTGTCCCAGAACAGCAGACTTTCAAGTTTCAAGTTAATTTCATTAATACATGATGTTCTCATCACTTTTCTTCCTTAAAGCTGCATTTCCACGTTGTATGCTCTTAAAAGACGTTTCGGCTGGCAAGAGGCCAAAAGTGGATTTTGTTGAAAAATACACAGTTCACTTGGTTTTCCTCAAAATATTGTCCCAGAACAGCAGACTCTCAAGTTTCAAGTTAATTTCATGAATACGTGACGTTTTCATTTCTTTTCTGCCTTTAAGCTGCATTTTTAGTATTCATGGTCTGAAAAGACGTTTCTGCTGGCAAGAGGCCAATAGTGGATTTTGTTGAAAAATACACAGTTTACCTAATGTTACTAAAAACTTTGTACCAGAACAGCAGACTCTCAAGTTCCATGTTATTTTCATGAATACATGATGTTCTCATCACTTTTCTGCCTTAAAGCTGCATTTCCACGTTTTATGCTCTTAAAAGACGTTTCGGCTGGCAAGGTGCCAAAAGTGGATTTTGTTGAAAAATACACAATTTACTTGATTTTCCTCAAAAAATAGGCCCAGTACAGCAGGCTCTCATGTTTCATGTTAACTTCATGAATACATGATGTTCTCATCATTTTTCTGCCTTAAAGCTGCATTTTCAGTATTCATGTTCTGAAAAGACGTTTCGGCTGGGAAGAGGCCAAAAGTGGATTTTGTTGAAAAATACACAGTTTACTTGATTTTCCTCAAAACATTGTCCCAGAACAGCAGACTTTCAAGTTTCAAGTTAATTTCATTAATACATGATGTTCTCATCACTTTTCTTCCTGAAAGCAGCATTTCCACGTTGTATGCTGTTAAAAGACGTTTCGGCTGGCAAGAGGCCAAAAGTGGATTTTGTTGAAAAATAAACCGAGTTACTTGATTTTCTTCAAAACATTGTCCCAGAACAGCAGACTTTCAAGTTTAATGTTAATTTCATTAATACATGATGTTTTCATTACTATTCTGCCTTAAAGCAGCATTTCCACGTTGTATGCTGTTAAAAGACGTTTCGGCTGGCAAGAGACCAAAAGTGGATTTTGTTGAAAAATACACAGTTTACTTGATTTTCCTCAAAACATTATCCCAGAACAGAAGACTCTCAAGTTTCAAGTTAATTTCATGAATACATGACGTTTTCATTACTATTCTGACTTAAAGCTGCATTTTCAGTATTCATGGTCTGAAAAGACGTTTCAGCTGGCAAGAGGCCAAGAGTGGATTTTGTTGAAAAATACACCGAGTTACATGATTTTCCTCAAAACATTTTCCCAGAACAGCAGACTTTCAAGTGTCATGTTAACTTCATGAATACATGATGTTCTCATCATTTTTCTGCCTTAAAGCTGCATTTTCAGTGTTCATGTTCTGAAAAGACGTTTCGGCTGGCATGAGGCCAAAAGTGGATTTTGTTGAAATATACACAGTTTACTTAATTTTCCTCAAAACATTGTCCCAGAACAGCAGACTCTCAAGTTTCATGTTAATTTCATGAGTACATGACGTTTTCATTAATATTCTGCCTTAAAGCTGCATTTCCACGTTGTATGCTCTTAAAAGACGTTTAGTCTGACAAGAGGCCAAAAGTGGATTTTGTTGAAAAATACACAGTTTACTTGATTTTCCTCAAAACATTGTCCCAGAACAGCAGACTCTCAAGTTTCATGTTATTTTCATGAATACATGATGTTCTCATCATTTTTCTACATTAAAGCTGCATTTCCACGTCGTATGCTCTTAAAAGACGTTTCGGCTGGCAAGGTGCCAAAAGTGGATTTTGTTGAAAAATACACAGTTTACTTGATTTTCCTCAAAAAATTTTCCCAGAACAGCAGACATTCAAGTGTCATGTTCATTTCATGAATACATGATGTTCTCATCACTTTACTGCCTTAAAGCTGCATTTCCACTTTGTATGCTCTTATAAGACGTTTCGGCTGGCATGAGGCCAAAAGTTGATTTTGTTGAAAAATACACAGTTTACTTGATTTTCCTCAAAACATTGTCCCAGAACAGAAGACTCTCAAGTTTCAAGTTAATTTCATGAATACATGACGTTTTCATTACTATTCTGACTTAAAGCTGCATTTTCAGTATTCATGGTCTGAAAAGACGTTTCAGCTGGTGAGAGGCCAAGATTGGATTTCGTTGAAAAATACACCGAGTTACTTGATTTTCCTAAAAACATTTTCCCAGAACAGCAGATTTTCAAGCGTCATGTTAATTTCATGAAAATATGATGTTCTCATCATTTTTCTGCCTTAAAGCTGCATTTTCAGGATTCATGGTCTGAAAAGACGTTTTGACTGGGAAGAGGCCAAAAGTGGATTTTGTTGAAAAATACACAGTTTACTTAATTTTCCTCAAAACATTGTCCCAGAACAGCAGACTCTCAAGTTTCATGTTAATTTCATGAGTACATGACGTTTTCATTACTATTCTTACTTAAAGCTACATTTTCAGTATTCATGGTCTGAAAAGACGTTTCAGCTGGAAAGAGGCCAAAAGTGGATTTTGTTGAAAATTACACCGAGTTACTTGATTTTCCTCAAAACATTGTCCCAGAACAGCAGACTCTCAAGTTTCATGTTAATTTCATTAATACATGATGTTCTCATCACTTTTCTGCCTTAAAGCTGCATTTCCACGTTGTATGCTCTTAAAAGACGTTTCGGCTGGCAAGAGGCGAAAAGTGGATTTTGTTGAAAAATACACAGTTTACTTGATTTTCCTCAAAACATTGTCCCAGAACAGAAGACTCTCAAGTTTCAAGTTAATTTCATGAATACATGACGTTTTCATTACTATTCTGACTTAAAGCTGCATTTTCAGTATTCATGTTCTGAAAAGACGTTTCAGCTGGCAAGAGGCCAAGAGTGGATTTTGTTGAAAAATACACAGAGTTACTTGATTTTCCTCAAAACATTTTCCCAGAACAGCAGACTTTCAAGTGTCATGTTAATTTCATGAATACATGATGTTCTCATCATTTTTCTGCCTTAAAGCTGCATTTTCAGTATTCATGGTCTGAAAAGACGTTTCGGTTGGGAAGAGGCCAAAAGTGGATTTTGTTGAAAAATACACAATTTACTTGATTTTCCTCAAAAAATAGTCCCAGTACAGCAGACTCTCATGTTTCATGTTAACTTCATGAATACATGATGTTCTCATCATTTTTCTGCCTTAAAGCTGCATTTTCAGTGTTCATGTTCTGAAAAGACGTTTCGGCTGGGAAGAGGCCAAAAGTGGATTTTGTTGAAAAATACACAATTTACTTGGTTTTCCTCAAAACATAGTCCCAGAATAGCAGATTTTCAAGTTTCAAGTTAATTTCATTAATACATGATGTTCTCATCACTTTTCTGCCTTAAAGCTGCATTTCCACATTGTATGCTCTTAAAAGACGTTTCGGCTGGCATGAGGCCAAAAGTGGATTTTGTTGAAATATAAACAGTTTACTTAATTTTCCTCAAAACATTGTCCCAGAACAGCAGACTCTCAAGTTTCATGTTAATTTCATGAGTACATGACGTTTTCATTACTATTTTGCCTTAAAGCAGCATTTCCACGTTGTATGCTGTTAAAAGACGTTTCGGCTGGCAAGAGGCCAAAAGTGGATTTTGTTGAAAAATAAACCGAGTTACTTGATTTTCCTCAAAACATTGTCCCAGAACAGCAGACTTTCAAGTTTAATGTTAATTTCATTAATACATGATGTTTTCATTACTATTCTGCCTTAAAGAAGCATTTCCACGTTGTATGCTGTTAAAAGACGTTTCGGCTGGCAAGAGGCCAAAAGTGGATTTTGTTGAAAAATACACAGTTTACTTGATTTTCCTCAAAACATTGTCCCAGAACAGAAGACTCTCAAGTTTCAAGTTAATTTCATGAATACATGACGTTTTCATTACTATTCTGACTTAAAGCTGCATTTTCAGTATTCATGTTCTGAAAAGACGTTTCAGCTGGCAAGAGGCCAAGAGTGGATTTTGTTGAAAAATACACCGAGTTACTTGATTTTCCTCAAAACATTTTCCCAGAACAGCAGACTCTCAAGTTTCATGTTAATTTCATGAATACATGATGTTCTCATCATTTTTCTGCCTTAAAGCTGCATTTTCAGTATTCATGGTCTGAAAAGACGTTTCGGCTGGGAAGAGGCCAAAAGTGGATTTTGTTGAAAAATACACAATTTACTTGATTTTCCTCAAAAAATAGTCCCAGTACAGCAGACTCTCATGTTTCATGTTAACTTCATGAATACATGATGTTCTCATCATTTTTCTGCCTTAAAGCTGCATTTTCAGTGTTCATGTTCTGAAAAGACGTTTCGGCTGGGAAGAGGCCAAAAGTGGATTTTGTTGAAAAATACACAATTTACTTGATTTTCCTCAAAACATAGTCCCAGAATAGCAGATTTTCAAGTTTCAAGTTAATTTCATTAATACATGATGTTCTCATCACTTTTCTGCCTTAAAGCTGCATTTCCACATTGTATGCTCTTAAAAGACGTTTCGGCTGGCATGAGGCCAAAAGTGGATTTTGTTGAAATATAAACAGTTTACTTAATTTTCCTCAAAACATTGTCCCAGAACAGCAGACTCTCAAGTTTCATGTTAATTTCATGAGTACATGACGTTTTCATTACTATTTTGCCTTAAAGCAGCATTTCCACGTTGTATGCTGTTAAAAGACGTTTCGGCTGGCAAGAGGCCAAAAGTGGATTTTGTTGAAAAATAAACCGAGTTACTTGATTTTCCTCAAAACATTGTCCCAGAACAGCAGACTTTCAAGTTTAATGTTAATTTCATTAATACATGATGTTTTCATTACTATTCTGCCTTAAAGCAGCATTTCCACGTTGTATGCTGTTAAAAGACGTTTCGGCTGGCAAGAGGCCAAAAGTGGATTTTGTTGAAAAATACACAGTTTACTTGATTTTCCTCAAAACATTGTCCCAGAACAGAAGACTCTCAAGTTTCAAGTTAATTTCATGAATACATGACGTTTTCATTACTATTCTGACTTAAAGCTGCATTTTCAGTATTCATGTTCTGAAAAGACGTTTCAGCTGGCAAGAGGCCAAGAGTGGATTTTGTTGAAAAATACACAGAGTTACTTGATTTTCCTCAAAACATTTTCCCAGAACAGCAGACTTTCAAGTGTCATGTTAATTTCATGAATACATGATGTTCTCATCATTTTTCTGCCTTAAAGCTGCATTTTCAGTATTCATGGTCTGAAAAGACGTTTCGGTTGTGAAGAGGCCAAAAGTGGATTTCGTTGAAAAATACACAATTTACTTGATTTTCCTCAAAAAATAGTCCCAGTACAGCAGACTCTCATGTTTCATGTTAACTTCATGAATACATGATGTTCTCATCATTTTTCTGCCTTAAAGCTGCATTTTCAGTGTTCATGTTCTGAAAAGACGTTTCGGCTGGGAAGAGGCCAAAAGTGGATTTTGTTGAAAAATACACAATTTACTTGATTTTCCTCAAAACATAGTCCCAGAATAGCAGATTTTCAAGTTTCAAGTTAATTTCATTAATACATGATGTTCTCATCACTTTTCTGCCTTATAGCTGCATTTCCACATTGTATGCTCTTAAAAGACGTTTCGGCTGGCATGAGGCCAAAAGTGGATTTTGTTAAAATATACACAGTTTACTTAATTTTCCTCAAAACATTGTCCCAGAACAGCAGACTCTCAAGTTTCATGTTAATTTCATGAGTACATGATGTTTTCATTAATATTCTGCCTTAAAGCAACATTTCCACGTTGTATGCTGTTAAAAGACGTTTCGGCTGGCAAGAGGCCAATAGTGGATTTTGTTGAAAAATACACAGTTTTCCTAATTTTACTAAAAACATTGTCCCAGAACAGCAGACTCTCATGTTTCATGTTAACTTCATGAATAAATGATGTTCTCATCATTTTTCTGTCTTAAAGCTGCATTTTCAGTATTCATGTTCTGAAAAGACGTTTCGGCTGGGAAGAGGCCAAAAGTGGATTTTGTTGAAAAATACACAGTTTACTTGATTTTCCTCAAAACATTGTCCCAGAACAGCAGACTCTCAAGTTTCATGTTAATTTCATGAGTACATGACGTTTTCATTACTATTCTGCCTTAAAACAGCATTTCCACGTTGTATGCTGTTAAAAGACGTTTCGGCTGGCAAGAGGCCAAAAGTGGATTTTGTTGAAAAATACACAGTTTACTTAATTTTCCTCAAAACATTGTCCCAGAACAGCAGACTCTCAAGTTCCATGTTAATTTCATTAATACATGATGTTCTCATCACTTTCTGCCTTAAAGCTGCATTTCCACGTTGTATGCTCTTAAAAGACGTTTCGGCTGGCAAGAGGCCAAAAGTGGATTTTGTTGAAAAATACACAATTTACTTTATTTTCCTCAATAGTCCCACTACAACTCTCGTTTCATGTTAACTTCATGAATACATGATGTTCTCATCATATTTCTGCCTTAAAGCTGCATTTCAGTATTCATGCTCTGAAAGACGTTTCGGCTGGGAAGAGGCCAAAAGTGGATTTTGTTGAAAAATACACAGTTTACTTGATTTTCCTCAAAACATTGTCCCAGAACAGCAGACTCTCAAGTTTCAAGTTAATTTCATTAATACATGATGTTCTCATCACTTTTCTGCCTTAAAGCTGCATTTCCACATTGTATGCTCTTAAAGACGTTTCGGCTGGCAAGAGGCCAAAAGTGGATTTTGTTGAAAAATACACAGTTTACTTGATTTTCCTCAAAACATTGTCCCAGAACAGCAGACTCTCAAGTTTCAAGTTAATTTCATGAATACATGATGTTCTCATCACTTTTCTGCCTTAAAGCTGCATTTCCAGTATTTATGCTCTTAAAAGACGTTTCGGCTGGCAAGAGGCCAAAAGTGGATTTTGTTGAAAAATACACAGTTTACTTGATTTTCCTCAAAAAATAGTCCCAGTACAGCAGACTCTCAAGTTTCATGTTA
>JACSYO010000222.1:0-23191 GCA_016806645.1 Ophiodon elongatus | reverse complement strand
GTCCATCATTTTTTTTATATATTTTTTTTAAATGTTGTTTTACATGATATGGTTTCCTTGACATATATCCATACACATTCCTAAAAAATGTTCCTCAAAAATATTTTAAATAAAGATTTAACGCAAAAAAGAGAATAAAGATAACTTATTCATAAAAGGGCCAAAGACAGCATAACAATCTGGCACTAAAAATGAACTTCTGCAAATACTTTACTTTTCTACAAATAGTGTATTCTTATCTTATTCAAAATAATAATACTCTCAAATGTTTGAAAAATACTGTTGTATGACTGGTGTTTAAGTTACATTTCATGAGAAAATAATTGTGACAAAGATTCATATTGCTCTAAAATACAAACCATCTATCTATAAAGCAGAGAAGTGGAATAATGACAGTATTTTACTTTATTGTTGACAACTAAAGGAATTCCCTTGAATTACACATTTATCATGTATGGAGATGAATACTGAATTTAGCAAGTTTTTTTCATCACTTGGAGGATATAATATAAGATGTGTGGAGTATAATGACAGTTTTATGAAATAAAGTTATCTGAATATAAAGAAAAAGTACACAATGTCCCTATTGGCAGGAATAAACCTGTGCCTTTATTTCTGATCTTTCTAATGTTTTTCCTTTTTTGCCAACATTTGAATTTGATTTGGCCATAATAGAAATAATATAATAATACTTATTTTTTATGTCTGACACAAGCACATACATGAAAGCAAAAATATTTTGATCATTACATAAAATCATGGAAGCACTGAACATCTGTTTTCCTGCATGTCTCTCTGTATGTGTCTTCAAACATCTGCAAACACTGAAACCATCAGAAGTCTTTTATTCAAACCAGCAGCATCAGACTTAACTTTTCATATTTACATGATCCTGGCTGCTGTCACTGTATTTCTGTTTACAGCAAACACAGTCAGTAAGTACAGTAAGTGATCAAATAAATGAAAAATGAAGTACTTACAAAAAAGCTAAACTCATAAGTTAGGAGTAAATCATGAGTCTGATAATTGTTTGAAATTATACAAGACTTATATACATAGAATATACATAATACACTTAAAAAGCAAACGGTGGTTTGATTCTGTAAATACATGGGGACATTTTCAAAATGTTACAATTTAGTCTGTAATTAAATTAAAATATCAAATCTAAAGCAGAGGTGATTTTGAAAAATGAACAGACTCTTCTATTGGCTGCAGTTAGACCAGTATTGATGCTTCATATGTTTGATTATATGCAAACTCAGTGAGCTTCCTAGTTGCTCAGCTATAAAAACATCACATCAGTCTGAACTTCATATCTCTTCAGATTCAACATAAACCATGTTCTCCGTAGCTCTGCTGCTGCTGCTGTTGGCAGCTGGAAGTGAGTCTCTCTGGATTTCTCAAAATCAACAATTCTGCTTCAAGTATATTTTTATTACAAAACATTTCCTTTTTTAACAGGTGTGAAGTGTGAACAGTTGACACAGCAGCCTCTGTGAGTGTGCTAGAAACTAGAAAATCGAAATTCCGAGCTTTCTTAATCACCTAAACGCACCATGAGTCAAAAACACAGTGTAGTGTTGTGTAGTTAAAAATGTTTTTGCTAATTGTATTTTTACTTGTTTTAGTTAGATTGAGACTCTCAACCTCAAACCTTGCAGATTTATTCTCCCAATTTTAATAAATAGACGTTCAAAACTATCTTTTAACTTCACGCTCACTTAACTGCAAGTTGTCTCCTGTTTTGTTTGGTCTTTTTTATTTATGATATAAAAGAGCACTTTTATATATATTATTTCACACATGCCAGCAGATGTTCATATCTCTTCAGATTCAACATAAACCATGTTCTCCGTAGCTCTGCTGCTGCTGCTGTTGGCAGCTGGAAGTGAGTCTCTCTGGATTTCTCAAAATCAACAATTCTGCTTCAAGTATATTTTGTTAATAACATTTCCTTTTTTAACAGGTGTGAAGTGTGAACAGTTGACACAGCCAGCCTCTGTGAGTGTGCAGCCAGGTCAACGTCTGACCATCACCTGTCAGGTCTCTTATTCTGTTAGCAGCTACTACACAGCTTGGATCAGACAACCTGCAGGGAAAGGACTGGAGTGGATTGGAAGCAAATATACTGGAGCTTCATACTACAAAGATTCACTGAAGAACAAGTTCAGTATCGACTTAGACTCTTCCAGCAACACAGTGACTCTAAACGGACAGAATGTGCAGCCTGAAGACACTGCTGTGTATTACTGTGCCAGAGACCCACAATAACAGAAACCATCAGTAGACCTGAACAAAAACCTCTCAGAGCCTGAACACTGCAGTAACATGAAGCCACCAGAGGAGGAGCCCTCGGACCACCGATGGTTTTAACACCAGCTCACTGTAGAAAGGGAGAGAGTCTTAGATTGTATAAATGGTTCCTAATCTATTTTAACCCTCGTAATGTTCTCCCGATTGCCATACACCTTTTGTCCTCTGGGGTCTAAAATGACCCCGCCTGGTTTGACTGTTATTTAAAGCATATAGTATAAATTGTCAATCAATTCTGTTTTACACCTTTAGTCTTACTTCAGTCCAACCCATTACCACACATTTTCACCTTGGTTTTGGAATTTAGGGCCAATAGGCCTTGTTTACATAAAAGTATACCCTGTTTTTGAGTGAAAATGAAATGAAACAATGAATTATTTTGACTTTATGCGGTTGGACCATGGTGCTCGTCTCTCTCTCTGCTCTCTGCTGTTAACATGCGTCGTCAGTCACTGGGAGGGATGGAAGACCAGATCAATGTTTCATCCTTTGACTGGAAATATTCTTCTATCGCAGCTGGGTCCTCTTCCTCAGATTCTTCCTCATCAGTTGATTCTTCCTTTTCATCATAATAAGTGCATTTCACCACGTTTGACACTTCTTCCATTTCAGCTTAGATTCTTCCTCATCATTGTTCATCATTTTCTCACTTCATACCCATTTCTTCAGCGGGCATGTGGGGGATCCCAGAGGAAAGTATTATCTGTACGTTGGATCATCACCTCGTTATTCTCCTTCTCTTTGACCCTGAATCCTCCTCAAGTTATTCTTCCTCCTCCTCATTCATCATTGTCCTCCTGCTCATTTTAGTATAGTATCCAACAACCCCCTTTATTTTCAGACCATTTGATGAATAAAAAACATATTTTGACGACAAAAGATTTAGTTTGGGGTCAGAATGACCTCAGGACAACACGAGTACGGAAACAGTTTTCACCAATAAATTGAATTACTCTGCACATAACTGTCATGACATCACTGGATATATAATCTTTCAGGTGATTGAATACATTCAGTGATTTAATTATATAAATGAATCCTCAAAAAGTCAGTTTCATTTCCGTAACGCTGTTATTTAAAACAACAACAGACCTTCACAAATACCCAGCAATCATGTGACTTAATCACACACATATTCAAAATGTGATCAATACTGTAAAACAGCAAACACTCTGGTGAGGTCAATAACAATTAATGTTTAGGTCTCATTTGACTTCCACTGCAGCCAACATCAATATAGTAGAGACAAAGAGAAGCTTGATTTTCACAAGAAAATATTTGTTTTATTTATTTTTGTGTATTGTGGTGCATAAAAAGGAATGGGACAACATTTTTCCTGTTTCCATGCAATGGGATAGAAAATGAAGTCCCTTAAATACCTATTTGTCTTCACAAATATGATGTACATTTCTAATTTGTAATTTGGCCAAAATTTTTTTATTTCCCATTATTTTTTATCAGTGCATAAATTAGTGACTTTGATATTTTTCAGTTTCCTCTGCTGTTGTAGAGATTCTCTATGGAAATGTATCAGTCACATGTTCCCTTTTTAAACCTGTAGTAGGAGGTCTATGCAAACTCTTCCTCTCTTATAAAAACATCAGCAACTTGCGGCAGAACACCGTTGCAGTTTTATATATTTCTGAAAAACTCAGATAAGAAATAGTCTGAACTAGAATATTCATCCCAGAATGGAAAATACAATAATTTGGAGTTTATTATGTGTAGTTACTATTCAAGGTGAGGGGGAAAACAATTGGTACTAAATATTTATTCTCCTTGTGATGTTACATCACTCACAGTTATAGAAAGAATGGAGTTATCTCAATTGTAGAAGCAAAGTGGATCACAATATAATAATAAAGGTGAAATGTCCACAATCTAAAATATGTTCAAAACATTAGTAAATTGTAGAACACAGTGAGATGATAACAAATACATTTTCATAAAAGCCAGTAGATGTTGGTGATCAGAATAAAACTGGAGGTCATTAATATCTTATTGTAAACGTTCTTATCTGTTGCCCATTATGCTTCAAGTGACCGGTGAGAAACCTTCCTACCAAGATGAACTTTAAATGAACAAATTTGGAAAAACCTTAAATGTTAATGTGGCAGATGTCTGAACTAAAATGAACATTTCCGTATGATCAGAATAACTGTGCATGTATTATTACTGATGATGAACCATGTCAGACAAACATTAAAACAGCTGACTTGGAGGACTGACTCTTGGACATTAATTCCCCATTTTATTAAATAATCTAGTTGTCTCCTCCCTGTGAGGAGGAGTCAATGCAAAACTCAGATGTCTTCCACCTCTACTTATCTGACTGCAGAGGAGGACAGAGGACAGAGGACACATAGTTTACCATGATGGACTACAGGACAGGACTGCTGCTTTTAACCATCTGCTGGGCAGGTGAAGATTGTCACTGATCTTAATCTTTCATAGCTTTTATTTGTGTCACCACCTTATTTCACATGTTCTATTCTCTTGACAGGTGTTGATGGTCAGACTCTGACAGAATCTGAACCAGTGGTTAAAAGACCTGGAGGATCCCACAGATTGACCTGTACAGCCTCTGGTTTCACATTCAGCAGCTACCATATGGCCTGGGTCAGACAGGCTCCTGGAAAAGGACTGGAGTGGATCGCTTATATCAATCCTGGCAGTAGCAGCATCCTACTCTCAGTCAGTTCAAGGCCGGTTTACCATCTCCAGAGACAACAACAGACAGCAGCTGTATCTGCAGATGAACAGTCTGAAGACGGAAGATTCTGCTGTTTATTATTGTGCTCGACACTCACAGTGACTGGAGCTGGTTGAGCAGCTGTACAAAATCCTACAGTTCTCATTCTTATTGGCTGGTAGAGCCCAAGATGATCATGTTTATTTCATATTCATTTTTGGGACATTTTGTTCTATTCTACATTCTACTTTACACATGTATCTTTTATCAATAATTTAACTTTTGTTCAGCATTGTATAAATATCTTTAAAATAGAGAAATATCAGGAGTAAACATTAAACACATAAAATAAAAACAATAAAGACCACTTTTTCATGAAACGGCCAAAAGACAGAATTGCAATATTGTCGCTGAAATTACACTTCAATAAATACATTGAATTCCTACAAATTGAAACACAATGATGACTGTAAATTATGTGGAATATAAATAAAGTATTTTGAGAGTGTAAAAATTGTGTCACACTTTCCTTTAGGAATCTGCTGTTTTCATCGTTAACTGACTGAATTGAAGCTTAGTACTATATATGGAGAGGTTTTCTATATTCAATGAAATATTTGAACTATAATAAAATTATGTTTTAATTGCAGAGAAGGTCAAAAAAAGATGTGTAGAGATATTGATAGTTTGCAATAAAGTTATCTGAATATAAATAAAATGTAGCTACATCTCTCCATGGGCAAGAATACATTTTGTTTAGTTTTTTGTTACATTTGTCTTTAATTGTTACAATTTAAAATAAATATCTTGTGTAATTGGGCTTTTACTGGAATGCTGATTTGAATGAATATGTTTTCCAATATGATTCACGTTAATATTAACATTAAGAACAGTAATAATGATCCTTAACCTTATTTGCAATTTTACAATAATATACATTATGTTTTTTATGTTAAATCAAACTGTAATCATTTGGTCATTCCTAGGTTACAGTAAAAACAAAGTTAAGAGCTGTTTCTTTTCAGTAAATGCAGCGACATTTTCAAAATGTTTCAGTGTGTAATCAAATTAAAATACCAAAGAGAAAGCAAGGTGATTTCCGGGCATGTTTTTTTCTCTGCAAATATAATAAACAAATTGAATAGACTCTTCAATTGGCTCCAGTTAGACCAACATTTTAGCTTCATGAGTTTGACTATATGCAAACTCAGTGACCTTCCTTGTTACTCAGCTATAAAAGAATCGAATCAGGCTGTCAGTGGAGTTCACAACTCGTCAGTTTCAGCTGCTGGCTGCTGGACGTGAGTCTCTCTGGATCCGTCAAAGTCAACCGTTCTTTCGAAGAATAATTTGATAATTTCTTTAAAGATATTTTGTTCTCTCAGGCTCCTGGAAAAGGACTGGAGTTTGTTGCTTGGACTGGTAGCGAATCCTACTCTCAGTCAGTTCAAGGCCGGTTTACCATCTCCAGAGACAACAACAGACAGCAGGTGTATCTGCAGATGAACAGTCTGAAGACGGAAGATTCTGCTGTTTATTATTGTGCTCGAGACTCACAGTGACTGGAGCTGGTTGAGCAGCTGTACAAAATCCTACAGTTCTAATTCTTACTGGCTGGTAGAGCCCAAGATGATCATGTTTATTTCATATACATTTTTAGATATTGTTTTATATTTTATATTCTACTTTACATATATAATCAATAATATAACATTTGACATGCATTATATAAAGTCCCGAAAATTTAAAAATATTATGACAAAATATAAAACATCTAAAAAATAAACACAACAGAGACCACTTGTTCATGAAAGGGCCAAAAGACAGCATTGCAATATGGTCGCTGAAATTGAACTTCAACAAATACTTAGAACTTCTACAAATTGAGACACAATAATGGTTGTAATTAATGTGGAATATAAAGAAAGGCTTTACAATTAAAATGTCCTGTTCAGAGAATATTGATAGTTTGCAATAAAGTTATGTGAATATGAAGAAAATGTAGCTACTGTACATCTCTCTCTATGGGCAATAATAAACCTTTGTTTTCTTTTGACCTTTGTCTACATTTGTTACAATTTGTTAGTTGTTGTGTGATTGGGCCATGATAAAAATGTAACAAAAAAACAAAACCTATAAACAACTTGGCATGATATTTAATTATGACTGTTAATCTTCACACACATAAAGGTAAAATGTGTTGGCTATTACAAAATGTAAACTATACATTTTCTGTATGTGTCTTAAAACATCTGTGAAACTGTGAAATTGAAATTATTTTATTCAACCCTACAAACCACCAGCATCAGAATTAATTTATCATGCTATTTAAATGTCCCTGGCTGCTGCAAATGAATGAATAACTAATGCTATAATTATAAAAAAGTGAGTATTAATATTCTGAAAACATGCCAATCACATTGAAAACATTATAGTTATAGAAAGCAACATTCTTGGTGGTTGCTCCTTTCGTTTCTATTTCCATCATCGTTGTTATTTCAATGCTGATTTGAATAAAAATGTTTTCCATCATGATTCATTTTAATATTCCCATTAAGAATAGTAATAATGATCCTAATCCTTATTCACAATTATACAATAATTTACATTATGTTTTTAATTCAAACTGTTATCATTGATTGAGCAGAGGTCACTGTTCAATCATAAAGGAGGAGTCAATGCAAAACTCAGATGTCTTCCACCTCTACTTATCTGACTGCAGAGGAGGACAGAGGACAGAGGACACATAGTTTACCATGATGGACTACAGGACAGGACTGCTGCTTTTAACCATCTGCTGGGCAGGTGAAGATTGTCACTGATCTTTATCTTTCATGGAGAATCCCACAGATTGACCTGTACAGCCTCTGGATTCACATTCAGCAGCTACCATATGCACTGGGTCAGACAGGCTCCTGGAAAAGGACTGGAGTGGATCTCTTACATCGGCACATCTAGTTCTCCTATCTATTACTCCCAGTCAGTCCAGGGTAGATTCACCATCTCCAGAGATGACTCCAGCAGTAAACTCTATCTACAGATGAACAGTCTGAAGACCGAGGACACAGCAGTGTATTACTGCGCCAGAAGAGACACAGTGAGAGACAATAATAGGAGAGTCGTTCAAAAACTACTTCCTCTATTCAGCACCACCACTGGGAACATCCAATTGTCTGTGTCATTTCTTTCAACAAATATAACTAATTAAATCCTCTGTATAAATGTGATGTGACTGGGTCCACATGTCTTAATGACTACATGCATGAAGTTCAAACAAAAAAAATATATTTTGGTCACATAAAAATTTAAAGCCGCATGATTTTCAGTTTCTACACTTTTCTTCTGAATACAGACAAAATCCTGAAAATACAAATGTAAAAAAGGAAATGAATCCTTGTTCCAGAACCATTTAGATATTTAATCAGTGTGACGACCCTGTCTGCCACTGTAGCTGTTGTCCCTGCAGGTGTTGGAGGTAGGCGTGGCAGAGGGTCATCAGAGGAGTGGGAACACCTGAGTTCATTAGCAGCATGGCAACACATGGGCCTTGTGTTCCAGTGCACTCTGTTAAAAGGCCCTCTGGTCTCAGTTGGTGTCTCTCTCTCTCCTTCCTGAGACACCCATTTGGCTGGGTGTTAATATTATGGTTTGTTTCGGGTCAACACTATACAACATTACACATACAACTTCCACTTATGCAAACACCTACACTGCTGACAGTACTGACTCCACACGCCATTGCTAGCTTAAGTTGTTTTTTGTGCTACCTAAGTTAATAAACCTATTTTTGTTAACTACCTTGTGTGTATCTCCCTTCTTTGTCATGGCCGTGAGGCCCGGTTCGTGACATCAGTTAAATGGCAACTGCAGCCCACCCTAAACAAGATGTGTTTTTGAAAGTTGATGAACAGAAAGGAAGTGGACAAATAATGTTTTCCTCAAAGACATCAGACTCTGATGGTCTTCGAACCTTTAACCTAAAATAAATGAAGTACAGCATTCTTTGTTCTTTGGATCTGACTAGTTTCAATATTTTCAATGAGGAGAATTATATAAATTAAAGGATGTCATTGCAACATAATTTATTGTGCTTTCCTCTGTTGCTGCTTACAGGGAGTAATAACACCAATAAAAATACCAATTATATATTCTAGTTTCACTACAAGATGTAAGATTCAAAAACAATCCAGTTGTCTCCTCCCTGTGAGGAGGAGTCAATGCAAAACTCAGATGTCTTCCACCTCTACTTATCTGACTGCAGAGGAGGACAGAGGACAGAGGACACATAGTTTACCATGATGGACTACAGGACAGGACTGCTGCTTTTAACCATCTGCTGGGCAGGTGAAGATTGTCACTGATCTTTATCTTTCATAGCTTTTATTTGTGTCACCACCTTATTTCACATGTTTTATTCTCTTGACAGGTGTTGATGGTCAGACTCTGACAGAATCTGAACCAGTGGTTAAAAGACCTGGAGAATCCCACAGATTGACCTGTACAGCCTCTGGATTCACATTCAGCAGCTACTATATGCACTGGGTCAGACAGGCTCCTGGAAAAGGACTGGAGTGGATCGCTTATATCTATCCTGGCAGTAGCAGCATCTACTACTCTCAGTCAGTTCAAGGCCGGTTTACCATCTCCAGAGACAACAACAGACAGCAGCTGTATCTGCAGATGAACAGTCTGAAGACGGAAGATTCTGCTGTTTATTATTGTGCTCGAGACTCACAGTGACTGGAGCTGGTTGAGGAGCTGTACAAAATCCTACAGTTCTCATTCTTATTGGCTGGTAGAGCCCAAGATGATCATGTTTATTTCATATTCATTTTTGGGACATTTTGTTCTATTCTACATTCTACTTTACACATGTATCTTTTATCAATAATTTAACTTTTGTTCAGCATTGTATAAATATCTTTAAAATAGAGAAATATCAGGAGTAAACATTAAACACATAAAATGAAAACAATAAAGACCACTTTTTCATGAAACGGCCAAAAGACAGAATTGCAATATTGTCGCTGAAATTACACTTCAATAAATACTTTGAATTCCTACAAATTGAAACACAATGATGACTGTAAATTATGTGGAATATAAATAAAGTATTTTGAGAGTGTAAAAATTGTGTCACACTTTCCTTTCGGAATCTGCTGTTTTCATCGTTAACTGACTGAATTAAAGCTTAGTACTATATATGGAGAGGTTTTCCATATTCAATGAAATATTTGAACTATAATAAAATTATGTTTTAACTGCAGAGAAGGTCAAAAAAAGATGTGTAGAGATATTGATAGTTTGCAATAAAGTTATCTGAATATAAATAAAATGTAGCTACATCTCTCCATGGGCAAGAATACATTTTGTTTAGTTTTTTGTTACATTTGTCTTTAATTGTTACAATTTAAAATAAATATCTTGTGTAATTGGGCTTTTACTGGAATGCTGATTTGAATGAATATGTTTTCCAATATGATTCACGTTAATATTAACATTAAGAACAGTAATAATGATCCTTAACCTTATTTGCAATTTTACAATAATATACATTATGTTTTTTATGTTAAATCAAACTGTAATCATTTGGTCATTCCTAGGTTACAGTAAAAACAAAGTTAAGAGCTGTTTCTTTTCAGTAAATGCAGCGACATTTTCAAAATGTTTCAGTGTGTAATCAAATTAAAATACCAAAGAGAAAGCAAGGTGATTTCCGGGCATGTTTTTTTCTCTGCAAATATAATAAACAAATTGAATAGACTCTTCCATTGGCTCCAGTTATACCAACATTTTAGCTTCATGAGTTTGACTATATGCAAACTCAGTGACCTTCCTTGTTACTCAGCTATAAAAGAATCGAATCAGGCTGTCAGTGGAGTTCACAACTCGTCAGTTTCAACATCAACAATGTACTCTGTAGCTCTGCTGCTGCTGCTGGCTGCTGGACGTGAGTCTCTCTGGATCCGTCAAAGTCAACCGTTCTTTCGAAGAATAATTTGATAATTTCTTAAAAAACATTTTTTTCTTTCTCCAGGTGTAAAAAGTGAACAGTTGACACAGCCAGCCTCTGTGAGTGTGCAGCCAGGTCAACGTCTGACCATCACCTGTCAGGTCTCTTATTCTGTTAGCAGCTACGGAACAGCTTGGATCAGACAACCTGCAGGGAAAGGACTGGAGTGCATTGGACGTGGCCGTGTTGGATACACAACATCCTACAAAGATTCACTGAAAAACAAGTTCAGTATCAACTTCGAATCTTCGAGCAAAACAGTGACTCTAAACGGACAGAATGTGCAGCCTGAAGACACTGCTGTGTATTACTGTGCCAGAGACCCACAATAACAGAAACCATCAGGAGACCTGAACAAAAACCTCTCAGAGCCTGAACACTGCAGTAACATGAAGCCACCAGAGGAGGAGCCCTCGGACCACTAATGATTTCAACACCAGCTCACTGTCACATCAGTTTTAATACTTGAAGGTTACAATTACTAATACGCCATATATTTACACAACAAAAACTGAAATACACGTTTATTATTTGCTAAACACTTGACTTTACAAGCAATGAATTCAATTCAGCTGAATTATCTTCAGGTATTGAAGTAGAAGCTACAAGCCAAAACTCAGCAATTCTGTTCCTATTATGAACTCAAAATCTCAATTCAAAAAAATTCAGGAGACATGGGATGTAGTTTGCCTCTCAAACCAAGCCTATAAGATGATTTTGTACACAACATGAACTGAAACCCATGATAATAAAATGATTAACCTTTATTAACAGTAGCAATATTCCATTATTTATAAGTTGCTTTGAACAAAAGTAAATAAACGTGTTCAATTGTCACAAGTGACCTCGTTAAAGGATAATAATGACATCAGGCTTCTACCTCCTGACCTGTAGGGAGTCACCTATCTGTACATCACTTGACATGTCTCGAAACTCCCTGAATATGATTGGTATTGTCTCCTATCATAACAATATGACCTTTGATGGACCCTTCCTGTAAAATTCAGAACAAACAAAAGATCCTGTTAATAACAGCACTGCATGACCTTGCCCCGAGTTAAATTATTTATCTTCCTCTCGACCACTCCGATCCTCAAATCTCTGGCTTTATCTATCCCCTGCTCCGACTGCAAAACAAAAGGTGATTACACTTTTATTGTTCTTGTTCATTCCAGTTTGGTCTGTCTCCCATTTTTCTGAGTTTTATATTGCAATCTATTTTTAACTCATTATTTTTTGTTTGTGAAGCACTTTGTAGCTACGTGTTTTAAAAAGAGCTAAATACATGAATCTTAACTTTGTTACGTAAAGGTTAAAAATTTAAGCAAAATTTAAAACAGCAAGATACAGTGACATGATTATTAAAAAAAACACACACAAAACATGGTTAGTTAGGAGGAAGCCATAACATGAAAATCATTGTCGAGGAGTTATTGAACAGAGGACACTGTTCAGTCATAAAGGAGGAGTCAATGCAAAACTCAGATGTCTTCCACCTCTACTTATCTGACTGCAGAGGAGGACAGAGGACAGAGGACACATAGTTTACCATGATGGACTACAGGACAGGACTGCTGCTTTTAACCATCTGCTGGGCAGGTGAAGATTGTCACTGATCTTTATCTTTCATAACTTTTATTTGTGTCACCACCTTATTTCACATGTTTTATTCTCTTGACAGGTGTTGATGGTCAGACTCTGACAGAATCTGAACCAGTGGTTAAAAGACCTGGAGGATCCCACAGATTGACCTGTACAACATCTGGATTCACATTCAGCAGCTACCATATGGCCTGGGTCAGACAGGCTCCTGGAAAAGGACTGGAGTTTGTTGCTTGGACTGGTAGCGAATCCTACTCTCAGTCAGTTCAAGGCCGGTTTACCATCTCCAGTGACAACAACAGACAGCAGGTGTATCTGCAGATGAACAGTCTGAAGACGGAAGATTCTGCTGTTTATTATTGTGCTCGAGACTCACAGTGACTGGAGCTGGTTGAGCAGCTGTACAAAATCCTACAGTTCTAATTCTTACTGGCTGGTAGAGCCCAAGATGATCATGTTTATTTCATATACATTTTTAGATATTGTTTTATATTTTATATTCTACTTTACATATATAATCAATAATATAACATTTGACATGCATTATACAAAGTCCCGAAAATTTAAAAATATTATGACAAAATATAAAACATCTAAAAAATAAACACAACAGAGACCACTTGTTCATGAAAGGGCCAAAAGACAGCATTGCAATATGGTCGCTGAAATTGAACTTCAACAAATACTTAGAACTTCTACAAATTGAGACACAATAATGGTTGTAATTAATGTGGAATATAAAGAAAGGCTTTACAATTAAAATGTCCTGTTCAGAGAATATTGATAGTTTGCAATAAAGTTATGTGAATATGAAGAAAATGTAGCTACTGTACATCTCTCTCTATGAGCAATAATAAACCTTTGTTTTCTTTTGACCTTTGTCTACATTTGTTACAATTTGTTAGTTGTTGTGTGATTGGGCCATGATAAAAATGTAACAAAAAAACAAAACCTATAAACAACTTGGCATGATATTTAATTATGACTGTTAATCTTCACACACATAAAGGTAAAATGTGTTGGCTATTACAAAATGTAAACTATACATTTTCTGTATGTGTCTTAAAACATCTGTGAAACTGTGAAATTGAAATTATTTTATTCAACCCTACAAACCACCAGCATCAGAATTAATTTATCATGCTATTTAAATGTCCCTGGCTGCTGCAAATGAATGAATAACTAATGCTATAATTATAAAAAGTGAGTATTAATATTCTGAAAACATGCCAATCACATTGACAACATTATAGTTATAGAAAGCAACATTCTTGGTGGTTGCTTCTTTCGTTTCTATTTCCATCATCGTTGTTATTTCAATGCTGATTTGAATAAAAATGTTTTCCATCATGATTCATTTTAATATTCCCATTAAGAATAGTAATAATGATCCTAATCCTTATTCATAATTATACAATCATTTACATTATGTTTTTAATTCAAACTGTTATCATTGATTGAGCAGAGGTCACTGTTCAATCATAAAGGAGGAGTCGATGCAAAACTCAGATGTCTTCCACCTCTACTTATCTGACTGCAGAGGAGGACAGAGGACAGAGGACACATAGTTTACCATGATGGACTACAGGACAGGACTGCTGCTTTTAACCATCTGCTGGGCAGGTGAAGATTGTCACTGATCTTTATCTTTCATAGCTTTTATTTGTGTCACCACCTTATTTCACATGTTCTATTCTCTTGACAGGTGTTGATGGTCAGACTCTGACAGAATCTGAACCAGTGGTTAAAAGACCTGGAGAATCCCACAGATTGACCTGTACAGCCTCTGGATTCACATTCAGCAGCTACTATATGCACTGGGTCAGACAGGCTCCTGGAAAAGGACTGGAGTGGATCGCTTACATCGGCACATATAGTTCTCCTATCTCTTACTCCCAGTCAGTCCAGGGTAGGTTCACCGTCTCCAGAGATGACTCCAGCAGTAAACTCTATCTACAGATGAACAGTCTGAAGACCGAGGACACAGCAGTGTATTACTGCGCCCGTGATACACAGTGAGAGACAATAATAGGAGAGTCGTTCAAAAACTACTTCCTCTATTCAGCACCACCACTGGGAACATCCAGTTGTCTCAGTATCACTTTTCCTTTACCACAGATTTTAATGAAGATAGTTTTTATTATTTCATTACTCTAAACATGGTCTATTAAAAGTATACACATTTGAACTATATTAACATTCCTTCTCCATGATATTAATAACTATTCTGCACTATCTCAAAATAATAAGGACAAGGACATATTTTATTACTTTGAAAAAAGAAATACATCAGAGCACTTTTCTAGATACTCAGACACTATACATGACACATTATAGAGAACTTTGTGAGTGAAGAGAAGGAATCAGATTTGTAACCACTGGACAAGAATGATGTGTTCATGGGAGCAGAAGTGAGTGAGCAGGTCACCAACTGAGTGCTGGATGTTTTAGAGTGTAGTCTGGACTTTGGAGGGAGCACCATAAAAACCTTTATTGCAGTAGTTGAGTCCAGATCTGAAGAAGGCATGGTTTAAAGTTTCAGCAGAAAATAATGAGAAAGATGAGCATATATATGTTTTATAATGGACAAAGGCAGTTTTAGAGATGACATTTGCATGGTGTTTGAATGAGAAGTCAGTGTCCATGCATCCGTGACTTCATTTAGGTGAGGCAGTTAGTCAGGGTGGAGAGTTACAGTGATGATGGATTTAGTAGAAGGTGGTAATCATCAGCGTAGAAGTTAAAGTGGAGATCATGATTACATATGATAGAGGTGGAGCATGTGGAAGATGAACAGGAGAGGAAGAAGCACAAAGCCCTGGGGCCACGTTGAGACAGCGTAGCATTGGTAAAGATGTCATTGTTAATGCTTAATGAAATGTTGTCTGTCTGTGAGATATGACTTCAGCCTGGAAAGAGCAGTAGAGGTAATGTTGAAAGAGAATTCAAGATGTTGATGAATTGACAGGGAGTGAGACCTCAAGCACGATTTGTGCTTCTCTGAAAGAAATATGAATGGGATCTCAATATAATGCATTTTAGACAGGTGCAATTGAAACATCTCAGAAAAGACTTAAATGTGCCCACTTAGAGGAACATAAAATTAACATTCCATCCATCCGTTCCTTTGCTGTATTAGCTTTTTATTTTTTAAGGTCGCGAAGGAACCGGAGCCAAACCTAGGTGACATTGGGCGACATGCGGGGTACATCCTGGATCGGTCACCAATTGCAGGGCTCATTCGCCAGTAGTGGAGGAAGTATTCAGATCTTTTACTTAAGTAAAAGTTTTAATACCACACTGTGAAAACCCTGCACTACAAGTTAACATTCTGCATTCAAAACCTTACAGTACTTAAAAGTATGCATTATCAACAAATTGTACTTAAAGTATCAAAACACACAGGACTTTCATCCAGGAGATCGATGTTTATGTCCCGAGCAAAACAAAAAGAAACGTTGAACCTTTGTCATGTCATTTGCTTGTCACGTCAGTTGTTTGTCAAATTAATGTCAACCATGATCTTTTCATAAATCTAACTCAGTGTTTTTATTGCCTAAACCTAATAAAGCTTATTTTGAAAAGACACCATGCATGTAACGAGTGTATATTGACATGCCGTCACTGACACGTGCAAAACTGATGCTAGAGGGGTTTGCAGTCATAGTTTGAAGCTTAGTGCCACTGACCAAGCTGGTTTATCCTTCAAAAACATTCAAAATAAAAATCACCAAATTTAGAGATACATTATTTTTACTGGACACGAAGGGAATGGAAAATTGTAATCTGAAAAGTTACTGAAGCTGTAGTTGAGTAAAAAGTACACTATTTTCCTCTGAGATGAAGTGGAATAAAAGTATAAAGTTACATGAAATGGAAATACTCATGTAAAGTACCTCAAATTTGTACTGAAAGGTGCAGTCAGCGGTTCTAATACAATGCACTTTTTATAAACTGCTGTCACTGTATTTCTGTTTATGCATATAGAGTCAATAAGTAGAGTAATTAATGAAATAAATGAATGAATAAATGCAATAAAGAGCTAACAAATGTCAAAAGTAAAACAAAGTTGACAGTTGTTTCATTTTGGTGAATGCAGGGACGTTTTCACAATGCTACAATTGAGTGTGTAATGAAATGAAAATATCAAATGTAAAGTAGAAGTGATTTCCACGCATGTTTTCACTCTGCAGATATATTAAAAATGAACAGACTCTTCTATTGGCTGCAGTTAGACCAGTATTGCTGCTTCATATGTTTGATTATATGCAAACTCAGTGAGCTTCCTCGTTGCTCAGCTATAAAAACATCACATCATTCTGAACTTCATATCTCTTCAGATTCAACATAAACCATGTTCTCCGTAGCTCTGCTGCTGCTGCTGTTGGCAGCTGGAAGTGAGTCTCTCTGGATTTCTCAAAATCAACAATTCTGCTTCAAGTATATTTTGTTAATAACATTTCCTTTTTTAACAGGTGTGAAGTGTGAACAGTTGACACAGCCAGCCTCTGTGAGTGTGCAGCCAGGTCAACGTCTGACCATCACCTGTCAGGTCTCTTATTCTCTTAGCAGCTACGGAACAGCTTGGATCAGACAACCTGCAGGGAAAGGACTGGAGTGGATTGGAATTAAATATACTGGAGCTTCATACTACAAAGATTCACTGAAGAACAAGTTCAGTATCGATTTAGACTCTTCCAGCAACACAGTGACTCTAAACGGACAGAATGTGCAGCCTGAAGACACTGCTGTGTATTACTGTGCCAGAGACCCACAATAACAGAAACCATCAGTAGACCTGAACAAAAACCTCTCAGAGCCTGAACACTGCAGTAACATGAAGCCACCAGAGGAGGAGCCCTCGGACCACCGATGGTTTTAACACCAGCTCACTGTCACATTAAAGAGAAAAACAGTCATATTTTAGCAATACAACAGTAAAAGGAATATAACATGGATTGTGGTAATATAAAATAATAATTATAATATTAAATATACAGTGGACATATCTTCATATAAGTGTATTCTGTGTGTGACTCACAATATTTATGTGTGTTACTGATAACATTATTCCTGTTAAAACTGGCATTTCCAAAAGTTATTCATCGAATAAGAAATGAAAAATACTTGAAAAACATGGGAATCTGTGCACGGAGGGAGTTAAATGTTTTTGTTTTTAAAGCTTAATTAATAATCTCAAAAAATTGAGAAAGGTATGACTCCTTAACACTTTGTGAGAAAATCAGCACATAATGAGCAACATTTGTTAATATTTTTTTTTGTTAAATATTAAAATAAAATTACAATTCTCACTTTAGGGATTATGTAAAACTGATTGTTCAAGTCTCCATGTGATTCAGACTGTGCTAAATAAATAAGGGAAAACAACTGTAATTTAGTTTTTGTCAACCTATTGCACACATTATACTGAAATATGCAAACAGTAAACATTCATTTTACAGTTTCACCAAACAGTTACTAAGTTCCAAGTCAAATCCACAATGTGAGGAGGAGTCGATGCAAAACTCAGATGTCTTCCACCTCTACTTATCTGACTGCAGAGGAGGACAGAGGACAGAGGACACATAGTTTACCATGATGGACTACAGGACAGGACTGCTGCTTTTAACCATCTGCTGGGCAGGTGAAGATTGTCACTGATCTTTATCTTTCATAGCTTTTATTTGTGTCACCACCTTATTTCACATGTTCTATTCTCTTGACAGGTGTTGATGGTCAGACTCTGACAGAATCTGAACCAGTGGTTAAAAGACCTGGAGAATCCCACAGATTGACCTGTACAGCCTCTGGATTTTCACTCAGCAGCTACTGGATGAACTGGGTCAGACAGGCTCCTGGAAAAGGACTGGAGTGGATCGCTTTTATCACTGTTGACAGTACCAGCAAATACTACTCTCAGTCAGTTCAAGGCCGGTTTACCATCTCCAGAGACAACAACAGACAGCAGCTGTATCTGCAGATGAACAGTCTGAAGACGGAAGATTCTGCTGTTTATTATTGTGCTCGAGACTCACAGTGACTGGAGCTGGTTGAGCAGCTGTACAAAATCCTACAGTTCTCATTCTTATTGGGACGAGAGAGGAAAAGCATGAAGTATTCTTATAGTATTTATATTATATCCATAATTGTTTTCATATTTATTTTTTAAATGTTGTTTTACATGATGTGGTTTCCTTGAAATATATCCAGAAACATTCCTAAAAAATGTTCTTCAAAAATATTATTAATAAATATGCAAAAAACAAAATAAAGATAACTAGGTCAGAAAAGGGCCAAACACAGCATAACAATCTGGTACTGAAAATAAACTTCTGCAAATACGTTACATTTCTACAAATAGTGTATTCTTATCTTAGTCAAAATAATAATAGAACCACTGTTGTATGTGTTTAAGTTACATTTCATGAGAAGATAATTGTGAAAAAGATTCATATTGCTTTAAAATACAAACCATCTATCTATAAAGCAGAGAAGTGGAATAATGACAGTATTTTATTTTATTGTTGACAACTAAAGGATTTCCCTTGAATTCCACATATATCGTGTATGGAGATGAATACTGAATTTCGCAAGTTGTTTTTCATCATTTAGAGGATATAATATAAGATGTGTGGAGTATAATGACAGTTTTATGAAATAAAGTTATCTGAATATAAAGAAAAAGTACACAATTTCCCTATTGGCAGGAATAAACCTGTGCCTTTATTTCTGATCTTTCTAATGTTTTTCCTTTTTTGCCAACATTTGAATTTTAATTGGCCCTAATAGAAATAATATAATAATACTTATTTTTTATGTCTGACACAAGCACATACATGAAAGCAAAAATATTTTGATCATTACATAAAATCATGGAAGCACTGAACAGCTGTTTTCCTGCATGTCTCTCTGTATGTGTCTTCAAACATCTGCAAACACTGAAACCATCAGAAGTCTTTTATTCAAACCAGCAGCATCAGACTTAACTTTTCATATTTACATGATTCTGGCTGCTGTCACTGTATTTCTGTTTACAGCAAACACAGTCAGTAAGTACAGTAAGTGATCAAATAAATGAAAAATGAAGTACTTACAAAAAAGCTAAACTCATAAGTTAGGAGTAAATCATGAATCTGATAATTGTTTGAAATTATACAAGACTTATATACATAGAATATACATAATACACTTAGAAAGCAAACGGTGGTTTGATTCTGTAAATACATGTGGGACATTTTCAAAATATTACAATTTAGTCTGTAATTAAATGAAAATATCAAATCTAAAGCAGAGGTGATTTTGCGGCATGAACACTATGTTTTCACTGCAGATATATTAACAATGAACAGACTCTTCTATTGGCTGCAGTTAGACCAGTATTGATACTCCATATGTTTGATTATATGCAAACTCAGTGAGCTTCCTAGTTGCTCAGCTATAAAAACATCACATCAGTCTGAACTTCATATCTCTTCAGATTCAACATAAACCATGTTCTCCGTAGCTCTGCTGCTGCTGCTGTTGGCAGCTGGAAGTGAGTCTCTCTGGATTTCTCAAAATCAACAATTCTGCTTCAAGTATATTTTGTTAATAACATTTCCTTTTTTAACAGGTGTGAAGTGTGAACAGTTGACACAGCCAGCCTCTGTGAGTGTGCAGCCAGGTCAACGTCTGACCATCACCTGTCAGGTCTCTTATTCTGTTAGCAGCTACTACACAGCTTGGATCAGACAACCTGCAGGGAAAGGACTGGAGTGGATTGGAATGAAACATACTGGAGCTTCATACTACAAAGATTCACTGAAGAACAAGTTCAGTATCGACTTAGACTCTTCCAGCAACACAGTGACTCTAAACGGACAGAATGTGCAGCCTGAAGACACTGCTGTGTATTACTGTGCCAGAGACCCACAATAACAGAAACCATCAGTAGACCTGAACAAAAACCTCTCAGAGCCTGAACACTGCAGTAACATGAAGCCACCAGAGGAGGAGCCCTCGGACCACCGATGGTTTTAACACCAGCTCACTGTAGAAAGGGAGAGAGTCTTAGATTGTATAAATGGTTCCTAATCTAAATTAATGGAAAAAGTTTTCAGCAATATATTTAAATACTCTACACATAACCATCATGACATCATTGTATATATAATATTTTAGGTGATTGATACATTCAGTGATTTAATTATATAAATAAATCCTCAAAAAGTCAGTTTCACTTCCATAACGCTGTTATTTAAAACAACAACAGACCTTCATAAATACCCAGCAATCATGTGACTTAATCACACACATATTCAAAATGTGAACAATACTGTGAAACAGCAAACACTCTGGTGAGGTCAATAACAATTAATGTTTAGGTCTCATTTGACTTCCACTGCAGCCGACATCAATATAGTAGAGACAAAGAGAAGCTTGATTTTGACATATATAAGAAAATATTTGTTTTATTTATTTTTTTGTATTGCGGTGCCTAAAAAAGATGGGGACAGCATTTTTCCTGTTTGCATGCAATGGTTTAGAAAATAAAGTCTCATGATATAACTATAACAAATACCTATATGTCTTCACAAATAGGATGTAAATTTCTGATTTGTAATTTGGCAAAAACAAAAATATTTCCCTTTTTTTTTTTATCAGTGCATAAATTAGTGACTTTGATATTTTTCAGTTTCCTCTGCTGTTGTAGAGATTCTCTATGGAAATGTATCAGTGTCACATGTTCCCTTTTTAAACCTGTAGTAGGAGGTCTATGCAAACTCTTCCTCTCTTATAAAAACATCAGCAACTTGCGGCAGAACACCGTTGCAGTTTTATATATTTCTGAAAAACTCAGATAAGAAATAGTCTGAACTACAGTATTCATCCCAGAATGGAAAATACAAAAAATTGGAGTTTATTATGTGTAGTTACTATTCAAGGTTCAGGGGAAAACAATTGTTAAATGTCTGACCTGTGATATATTAGTATGATGGATGATGATCACAATGTCTTTACTTACAGGAGTTTGGAGTGAGATCAAACTGGACCAGTCTCCCTCTGAGGTGAAAAGACCTGGAGAGACAGTGAAGATGTCATGTATCATATCTGGTTATAGCATGACAAGCAAAAACATTCACTGGATACGACAGAGGCCAGGAGAAGCTCTGGAGTGGATTGGGTGGATGAGCACAGGCAGCAACTCTGCTACCTATGCAGCTCCTTTCAAAGCCGTTTCATCATGACTGAAGATGTGCCCAGCAGCACTCAGTACCTCGAGGTCACGAGCCTGAGAGCAGAAGACTCTGCTGTTTACTTCTGTGCTCGATACGACACAGTGACTGAAGAGAGAGGAGCAGCTGCACAGAAACCTCCACAGACAACAAACAGAAACGTGAACTTAATGAAATCTGGGTTTTCTCACAACCTGCAAAAGTACTTTGATGAATCCACATTAGATCGCTATATATTTTACTGTAAACTCATAAGTTAATATTTATTCTCCTTGTGATGTTACATCACTCACAGTTATAGAAAGAATGGAGTTCTCTCAATAGTCAAAGCAAAGTGGCTCACAACATAATAATAAAGGTGAAATGTCCACAATCTAAAATATGTTCAAAACATTAGTAAATTGTAGAAAACAGTGAGATGATAATAAATACATTTTCATAAAAGCCAGTAGATGTTGGTGATCAGAATAAAACTGGAGATTATTAATATTATTGTAAACGCTCTTATGTGTTGCCCATTATGCTTCAAGTGACTGGTGAGAAACCTTCCTACCAAGATGAACTTTAAATGAACAAATTGGAAAAACCTTATATGTTAATGTGGCAGATGTCTGAACTAAAATGAACATTTCCGTATGATCAGAATAACTGTGCATGTATTATTACTGATGATGAACCATGTCAGACAAACATTAAAACACCTGACTTGGAGGACTGACTCTTGGAAATTAAATCCCCAGTTTTATTAAATAATCCAGTTGTCTCCTCCCTGTGAGGAGGAGTCAATGCAAAACTCAGATGTCTTCCACCTCTACTTATCTGACTGCAGAGGAGGACAGAGGACAGAGGACACATAGTTTACCATGATGGACTACAGGACAGGACTGCTGCTTTTAACCATCTGCTGGGCAGGTGAAGACTTTCTCTGATGTTTATTTCACGTTTACTTACTTCCAAAATAACAAATGACCTGCAAATCTTTTTATCTTGACAGGTGTTGATGGTCAGACTCTGACAGAATCTGAACCAGTGGTTAAAAGACCTGGAGAATCCCACAGATTGACCTGTACAGCCTCTGGATTTTCACTCAGCAGCTACTATATGAGCTGGGTCAGACAGGCTCCTGGAAAAGGACTGGAGTGGATCGCCTGGAATGATAACGGTGGTACCAGCAAATACTACTCTCAGTCAGTTCAAGGCCGGTTTACCATCTCCAGAGACAACAACAGACAGCAGGTGTATCTGCAGATGAACAGTCTGAAGACGGAAGATTCTGCTGTTTATTATTGTGCTGGAGACTCACAGTGACTGGAGCTGGTTGAGCAGCTGTACAAAATCCTACAGTTCTCATTC
>JACSYO010000221.1:0-22384 GCA_016806645.1 Ophiodon elongatus | reverse complement strand
ATACATGTATATACATACATAGACACATATATATATATATATATAAATATGTGTCTATGTATGTGTATGTGTATACATATATATATACACACACACATATATATACATGTATATACATACATAGACACACATATATATATAAAAAAAATGTGTCTATGTATGTGTATGTGTATACATATATATATACACACACACACATATATATGTACATATATACATATATATACATACACACACACACACATATACATATACATATATACTGGCAATATAAACAATTGCTCGTAGAAGGCATGGTAATTGGTATTATTGCAAATTTGTACATTGAGCGTGAATTCTTAACAGTTTTCTATTGGACTGCAACTATTTATTGTTTAGATTATGGATTAGTCTACTGATTATTTTCTTGATTAATTTATTGATTCATGAGAAATTCTGTCACAGATTACCCAGAACCCAAAGTGATGCCTTCACAATTATTTTTTTTGTCGAAACAATAGTCTTAACATCGAAAGTTATTGTGAAAAGGTGTAAAATATTCTGTCAATCGACTTATTAATTGACAAAAACTCTTGAGTAGTTGTATTTTTAACAAACGCATGTTTTATAAGCACTTCATATATTTTTTATGCAATGTATAGTTTGTTCAAGTAAAAATGGGTAAAGGATATCTGAACTGTACGTTGAGTAGAAGTAGGCCTCCAGTATACATTGGCATGGAAACAAAATACTTAAATCAAGTACTGGACCTACCTCAACTTTGTTCTCAAGTACTGGAGAGAATGTACTTAGTTACATACCACCACTCTCTAACGGGCATTTCAATCTACATTTCAGCATTTCTCCTGGGTTCTCTGGTGTTGCCTGCTGGTCTGGCTTTTCAAGAGAAAATTTATATAATCCAAGCTGATGAGAATCATAAACAATACCCTCTCCACGATGAGCTGATCAAGAGCCCCTCATCAGAGTTCCCACCACGACGCCCCCCGACCAGCACAGGACGTTCTGTTTACCACCTCCATGAGGCCGTTTGAGCCGATAGAGACAACATGTCGATGGCCAAAGTGCAAAGCCTCCTATCTGCAAAATGATCCAGTGGGAATAACCTCCTATCTGCACTTTGTATGTTTTTCTTTTTTGTATTATGTATTTGGTATCCTTAACAAATAGCATTCTGCAAGAAAACAAGTTTTTTTTTGTAATCTCAAAAAAGTAAATTTTTCAGATGAGAGGTTTTGCTCTTCGGCCATCGATGTGGCCAACATGGGCGGTAGGTTGCCCAGAGGTGAGAGTAGTGGATTAGCAGCTTGAAGGTTGCTGGTTTGACTCCCTGGTCAGATAACATAGTAATATCAGATGCAAGCTTGTGCCATCCATCCATTCTCATCCGCTTATCCGGGGTCGGGTCGCGGTGGCAGCAGGCCCAGCAGGCCGACCCAGGCTTCCCTCTCACCCGCAACATGTTCCAGCTCGTTCTGGGATCCCGAGGCGTTCCCAGGCCAGCTGGAGATATAATCCCTCCAGCGTGTCCTGGGTCTTCCCCGGGGCCTCCTACCAGTTGGGCGTGCCTGGAAAACCTCTAACGGGAGGCGTCCAGGAGGCATCCTGATTAGATGCCCGAACCACCTCAGCTGACTCCTTTCGATACGAAGGAGTAGCGCCTCAACTCCAAGTTCCCTCCTGATGTCCGAGCTCCTTACCTTATCTCTAAGGCTGAGCCCGGCCACCCCACAGAGGAAACTCATCTCCTTACCCTATCACTAAGGCTGAGCCCGGCCACCCTACGGAGAAAACTCATCTCCTTACCCTATCTCTAAGGCTGAGCCCGGCCACCCCACAGAGGAAACTCGTCTCCTTACCCTATCTCTAAGGCTGAGCCCGGCCACCCTACGGAGAAAACTCATCTCCTTACCCTATCTCTAAGGCTGAGCCCGGCCACCCTACGGAGATAACTCATCTCTTTACCCAATCTCTAAGGCTGAGCCCGGCCACCCTACGGCGATAACTCATCTCTTTACCCTATCTCTAAGGCTGAGCCCGGCCACCCTACGGCGATAACTCATCTCTTTACCCTATCTCTAAGGCTGAGCCCGGCCACCCTACGGAGATAACTCATCTCTTTACCCTATCTCTAAGGCTGAGCCCGGCCACCCTACGGCGATAACGCATCTCTTTACCCTATCTCTAAGGCTGAGCCCGGCCACCCTACGGCGATAACGCATCTCCTTACCCTATCTCTAAGGCTGAGCCCGGCCACCCTACGGCGATAACGCATCTCCTTACCCTATCTCTAAGGCTGAGCCCGGCCACCCTATGGAGATAACTCATCTCCTTACCCTATCTCTAAGGCTGAGCCCGGCCACCCTACGGAGAAAACTCATTTCGGCCGCTTGTATCCGAGACCTCATTCTTTCGGTCACGACCCAGAGTTCGTGACCATAGGTGAGGGTCGGAACGTAGACCGCCCGGTAAATTGAGAGCTTTGCCTTCCGGCTCAGCTCCTCTTCACCAAGATGGCCCGATGCAGCGCCTGTTTTACTGATGCAGCCGCACCGATCCGCCGGTCGATCTCCCGCTCCATCTTACCCTCACTCGTGAACAAGACCCCGAGATACTTGAACTCCTTCGCTTGCGGTAGGCACTGCGTCCCCACCCGGAGGGAGCAATCCACCGGTTTTCAAGCTTGTGCTGTTGTTCCCTAATGCTGGTCCAGTTTCTGGCAGTGTGTTGTGTATGGGCTATTTGAGTGGATTACATGCAGAAAAGTAATTCACCCATGGGGATTAATGAGGTAATATTCAGTTTTATTCCACTCTAATAAACAGGGGTGCGAACTGAGGGGTGAAAAAGATGACACGGATGACGGATGTGAACCCTCTAGGGGGGCAGTTACATTCTATACTTATCTGTATCGATAAAGGTTGATATTATCAGTTTAGGGCACATCAGAAAAAAATGAGCAACAACCCAGACCACCCAATCAGCAGTTAGAAATGGTGCTGTTTTTTTTCACTGCTATTTTTTTTTTTCTGAAAAAGCCCTTTTTGTTTTTCTAAACTTTTGCGTGTGTGGTCCAAGCCCGTAGCCCCTGTGGCCCTGTGGGGCCTCCAGCTTCAGCATCTCATTCATGACCATCACAGTTAACACCTTACTGTTCACCAGTTCTATTATGACACGTATACATTAACCGGTTTACAACCCCTTTACATTTCTAGCATTGTGTACATTTGATTTTTGCACCTCACTGATCATTTTTTATTATCTATAATTTGTTTTATTAGCACTCTTAATATTTGCACTGTTTTATTTTCCACTTTGTATTGCAACTGCTGCATAACAATTTCCCTCAGGATAAATAAAGTTGATCTTATATAAAACGGCAGCACATTTATTTCTGTGGCTTAAGGGTCAACTGAGTGCTATGTTGTCTTCTTTTTGACATCTTTCCTTGTCATCGTGAAAGAAAGGAAGCTGCGTGACAGTTTGTTTAATCTTCAGTTTGTGGATGCTTTTTCATCATTAAACTCATTTCTGATCATTTTTGGACCGAGAAATCAACTATGTGGATTTTGAATATTTTACAAAAATGTATGGTGAATTAAAAACGTTTTTGGGAAGCTTGGGCCTGCGGGGGTCAATAGCTAGCCAGCCGGCCAGTCAGGCTCACAGCCCCTGCTGAGTTCTGACTGCAGTTCTCTGAAGCTCCACAAGACCGCGAGGGATCTCTAGCGGAGGACCAGAGCACAGGGGGCTTGCTTTACGGCCAGGAGTCAAGCAAGGGCCCACAGAGCATCATAGAGAAAGAGGCAAGGCGGGAGGTGTGCGGGGGCCATGCCCGCTATCGTCCATCCTCCAATGTCCACTCACCTCTGGATGTACCGCCTCCAGCGTGCTCTGTGGGCCCTGCTCTCCTCTCACCTGGGACTGCCTCTCCAGTTAAGATTCCAGAGTTTTACAAACAAAACATGAGGAGTTTATTTTAGACTTATTTATCAGACACTATTGGAATAATAATAACAATAAAATAACAAATGATAAGTATTACTATTATTCTACATATTCCCATATTTGTATATGTATTAGAGGCTACCAAAAATGATCAGAGGAGAATTTAATGCTAATATAAAGAAAAAAACGTTGTTCTGACCAGGTAGCCAACTTTGGACTACAGCAACAAAAGTGTGAGTGTATCTAGTTCAAAGTGCCGGTTAGCATCATAGCTTGGCTAACGTTAGCGTTCAGCAGCCTATAGCTAATCAGAGGCAGTGTAAAGTTGGGTCTTCCCACACTTGCACCAAACAGATCAGGCACGACACTCCCCTGGACAGCATGACCTAGGGCATGATGGGAAATGCCTTTCTGTCTCCTGATCAAAGAGCTGATTGGTTTTTAGTTTTGACAACAAACACCATGTTCTGTATAAAATCCTAATTTTCTGTGTGATTGCAATATTTAATGCTATATTGTTGGCTGTTATGCTCATGTTGTGCAATGGATGTTTACTCTGATAACAAACATATCTTGTGTGGTTGAAAATAAGGCTAATAATTAAGGATTTTATATAACACTTATAATTATATACTATAATCAAAATGAGCAGCAGTGACAAGGGTCTTAAAAGGCAGAAGAATAAAGGATAGAATACAATGCAGATACTATTCCACATATATATAATTACAAACTGTCCGAACATGGTCTGCAAACTACAAGTAGCCTCCAGATGGGGTCTAACCATAGCTGCATTCCAAATATCATACTTTTCTTTTTATATTCAGTACAAACTGCAGCTGCCCTTACAAAGTATGCATTCATTTGGGACAAACTAGTTGGCATCCTTGAACTTTGACCCTCTTGCTCATATATCTGCTTTGCAAAGGATTGTGGGTCTGAATAGCCAGAACAGCATGCTGGCTTGCATAGGTCCAACCCCAATGTCCCCCTAAAGCAGTGGTTCTCAAACCTTTTCTGTCATTTCCCACTTTGGAGCAAGAAAAATGTTCATGCCCCACCGCCCCAACAAAATTGTAACAAAAGGTCCATGTTGAATTTTTATTGAAATAGCAACATTTTGTGACTCCTCCATCTGTGCTTTTTCAACTAATAGATAAAGAACATTGCAATCACTTTCAAGTAAACCAGATTGCTCCATCAGACAAAAACAAAATGTGCAATCACTTTGTTAGAACAATGCAAATAAAGTTCTATCTGTCCGAAAAATAACTAATATTTGGCAAAACATAGCTTATTGTGGCTGCAATTAACCTGTTTTGCACTGATTATATTTTCAAGATAATAACAATAAAGTGCAACCTGTGAAAAACTAAACAAAACAAGTTCAAATATTTGACAATAAAGAGTTTTACTGAGTTTTACACTGCATATCTTTTCAAAACAACAATAACGTGCAACCTGTGCAAAACCAAACCAGATGAGGTCAGATATGAGAGCCATCAGGTTGTCTCAGTATTAGTGGAGCAGTGAGCTGCTTTCTACTACAAATCTTTTTAAACGGGGTGTCAGACTTGATAGGCCTCTCTCAATCCATGCTCCATGTAGAGCTCAGATCTGTACTTTGTTTGGAGAGAGGCAACAGCAGAGCAGCGATCTCACAGAGGTAGGATGTGGTGAAGGGAAGCAGAACGCCCGTGTCAGTCACCAAGGATCTTGGCCGTCGCGCATGCGCAACCGTAACCTGTTAACGGCGTAACGTAAACATTTACACCAAAGTACAGGCATTCCGCCATGTATTTATTAATGACTGCTGTGTTCATACCAAAAGCGGTGCAAATTTTTCGCGCGAGTAGATTACATACAAAGTCACTGCACAGACGCGAATAACGCGAATTTCCGCCTGGCGGTGCGAATGACGCAACGCGAACAATTCGCCTCATTCGCGTGAAGCTGTGTCTTTAAAGCCAATCAGCATTGAGAAGCTCCGCCCGTCATCACTGACGTCTTGCGAGAAACTATGGAGGAGAAGTTGATAGACTGGAAGCGGCAGTCATCCCGATCCTGGAGAAGCTGTGTGCGGCGACGGATGATGTTATGTATTATATATTATATATTATATATTATATGTTATGAACCCAGACACGAGGGCGTTTGATGTTCCGACGTTTGTGGGACTTCCACAACATGTACAAAGCAGAAATAGTGGTTATTTATTCCACGGTGGATGGCGGAAATTAACTATTTCTACGGAGATAAGCCACGCCCCCTCTCCGGCGCCTCTAGCGCGATGAAGCAAAATAACCACAAATAGTCCGGCGAGTAAAGCGGCGCGAATATTCGTATTGTGGTGTGAACACAGCAAGTTTTATGTCAGTGTACTTTGTACTTTTGTAATATGTGAAGTTCTCAATAAAGTTCTTGAAATAAAAATATTCTGCATTTCCCCCTGCGCCCCACAGTTTGAGAAACACTGGCTTAGAAAGAGACATTAGGCTCGTTCGAGATGAACTGCGCCTCGCCTGGAAAGTAGACGAGAGTAGGCGGCGTCATCAGGGGGCGGAGCCAGAAAACTGCGGTCAAGTCGGACAGTTTTCAGCCTACTTCAAAGAAACACAGTAAGTCAAAGAAACCTCGTTCGGAAGTGGTCATATGTGTTCATAAATATATATTTAAGTAGAAATGTGCATGTACCTGCATCCTTTGTTCTTTTTATGTGAAATACTTTGCTGCTTGTTTTGAAATGTGTTATATAAATAAGCTTTATTATTAGTATTAGTATTAGTATTAGTATTATTAGTAGTATTAGTAGTATTAGTCTCATCAACCACACAAGATATGTCTTTAGATTAAACCTGAGACTAACGCCCAACAATTGAGCGTTACGTTTTACAACTACACAGAAAAATAGGATTTTCTACAACACATTATATTACATTAAATTACATTTCATTTAGCAGACGCTTTTATCCAAAGCAATTTACAATAAGTGATTCAACAATGAGAGTTCAAACCCAGAACAACAAGAATCAAGAAAGTACAATTTCCTCCAGAAAGCCAAACTACAAAGTGCTATAAGTAAGAGCCATTTAAGTGCGACTAGTTTTTTTTTAATTATTCAACACGTGGTGTTTGTTGTCAAATCTAAGAGCCAATCAGCTCTCTGATGTGGCGACAGCAAAGCGTTTCCCAGCATGCACCGGGCCAAGCAGTCGGTGGAGAGCTACTGCGGCGCCTGGCTCTAAAACCTGCGGCCGCCTAGCTCTCGTGAGATTATCGTTGACCACGTGGCCATGACGTCAGAGATAGTTTTCTTCTTCTTTAAGTTTGAATGGCGGTTCGCAACCAACTTGACTAGGTGCATACCGCCACCTACTGTACCGGAGTGTGCAGATTCAGGGTAAACTGTTCTAACTAATTAACACTAACAACTAAATCCTGCGGCCTAGTCCCGTTCCTTTGATAAATCCTAACAGTTCCCTGTAGCACTCACGCCCAACCGGGTCCGCTGCCAGAACTCCCTCCAAACTCCACCTCCGTCCCGGCTGACACATTTTATACTTCAAGATGTTTCTGTCAGTATTGTATTTTCGGCACTTCATAATAACATGCTGCACGTCTTCTGTCTCGTTACAAATATTGCAGTTATCTGATCCCATTTTTGCCAATAAAAACAGAGTTGAATTCAGTCCTGTGTGTCCGAATCTTAAAGAAGTGGAGGTATTCTTTTCTTTATTTCTTTATTATTATTATTAGAATTAGTGACACGCCTATACCAGCTGGTGGCGGTAATGCACCATGGAGTAACCGCCATAATACCTCAAAAAGAAGAAGAAAATTACATCATGGCCAAGATGGCAGCCTCCATGGTGGAGAGTGGTGAAGATGCATTTAGAAAAGTATTCAAGTTATACAAAAGAAGAAACCCTCCGCCAGATTTCCGTGACGTCATTGACTTCTCCGGAAGTGTACCGAGTGACCAGGTGAGAGCGCGTGGGACGGAGCAGGTCGACTGGCGCCCTTTACCGAAGTACGAGTAGTATAGATAGACGAGGATACAAGTACACGAGACGGCGTGTACAAGTACCGTCAGAGAAGTAGCAGCCTTTGTTTGAAAGGGCTTCTAAAGATATAAGCTTTGGGACTCCCAGTTATGGTTTGTAGATTATTAATGTGAGTCGTATGACATGGTGGATGTCTGTGAAAGCACATTCCTCACCTGTCTTCTTTAGCCTAGGAAGTAGGACATAGGCGGTAGGGAAGGGTGAATATATGGAGTTAGGAAAAGATGGCAGCAAACTTAATAGCGTGAACTTAGGTTCACTGTGTTTGTGTATTTTAACGACACGTTCTAAATAGAAGTGGAAAAACCAATTGGATATGCCTTCTAATGTTGTATGACGCAACACCAGCACACCTGTGTGTCTCCTCACCAGAGAGGAATCAAGGAACGTCCGAGACACAGACTCTGTTATAGTTCATGTTTTGGAAATTAAGAATTTGTGGCACTAAGGTTGTAGCCAACGCTTGTTCCTCTGAGTGTCCTTGTCTGTGTGACTGCTAGGTAATCCCGGCTACACTGGCCCCTGGCGGAGTGAGTGACGTGGAGGCTGCCAGGGTTGGATTACAGCCTGTCAGAGATTGGAGAGCCTTCAGACTGCAGGGCTACCCAGGTAAACCAGGACAGATGGAGAGACAGGCAGTTATTGACCAAAATCCCACTCAAATACCAATACCTTTTATGCGTCACCGGACTCTGTGTCAGCATCTTCTTTCATTATGGTATGTATATCATACATGTTGTCCACCACAGTGCTCCTGTGAGACAACATGTATGATAATGAGTTTAATCTTGATCTGAATGTTGACTTTGACCCAGTGCTGTACTGGTGTGTGTTGGTCAGGGTTCATGTTCATCTCCAACCCATTCCTACCCGGCTCCAAACCCTTCTGGGTCAGACAGTGTCTGAAGACCTACCCTCAGAAGCCCAACGTCTGCAACCTGGACATGCACATGTCTCCCTCTGACACCCAGGACATCTGGGACAAGAGTGTTCATGGCCTCAGGTGAGCTAATTCTGACTGCATCTGTCAGACCTGAAGCCTGGGCCAGGTAGCTGTTGTTGTTCCAGGCCTTAAAAGATGTCGGGTAGAAGCAGGGAGGAAGTGCTGGCCTAACTCAGGCCTAGTTGTTTTTCTTTTGATCGAGCTGGACTATCAGTTTCCCTCTGCTTCCAGTTTTTGTGCTAAGTACATATCTTCCGTACTCACAGAGATAACGTTGGTGTTGATCTTCTTATGTAGAAATGAAACAAGCAGTAGGAAATCTGTTGATGTAACATTCTCCTCGTACACCTTGGTCCAGCTCTAGTTCCTACAGCTTCACTTAATCTAATGCTACTGTTTCATTATCAGCCTGCGGGTCAACATGCAGCCATGAAGCCCACTGAGCCCCACCAATATATATTGGCTGGCTGATATTATCAGATTGTCACAGATGTTTAGGCATCGGCATGTGTCACCCGTCCTCTGTCAGATGTCTTAACTTTGTTTTAGTTTTGTGGAGCAACTGACACAAAAAAGCTTTTTACATTTCACCAGCTCAAAGCCCCAGTGCACTGCATCCCTTTAATAAGGACGGACAACATTCTTCTGTTCAGTGCACAACCAAGAGACACACATTCTTCATGCACAAATGCCAGGGTTTACATAGTAGTTAGCTACTTCCACTGCAGATGAGGTTGTATTAAAAGGGAACTCCACCAATGTGGACAGGTCTTGGGGAGTCCTACTGCATAGAAGCCTTCTGTGTATTCAAAAGGAGCTGTAAAGAATGCATGGAATAGGAAAGAAGATATCTCTGGTTGTGTTGCAGCAGTGAATCTGTCCCCAACATGGCGGACCGCATCATCGGAGTGCGATACTAAATGGGTGCAGTGTAAAGGCTCGGGGTCTCTGTAAATGTGTTTGATCCTCACAGTCGTCCTCACCCTGGAAAGACCCAACCGAAGACTCTACTGGACAGGCTGCGCTGGGTCACTCTAGGATACCATTACAACTGGGATACCAAGGTAACCAGCCCCCCCGCTTTGTGAGAGGATCCTGTCGGGAGAATTTGATTCACCCCGGAGTTGGAAGTGCAGAAATGAATACTAATATTCTGATCACAAACATACAGTTTTTCAGCATATTATTTACATTTGACCTTTTATCCCAAAATTCTAAATTCCTTTGGGTCTCAAACAGTTGTTTTATTTTTTGATGAGGATGTGTCATACTAAATAGTAAATGGACCTGCACTTGTACATCTCTTTTCTAGTCTTCCGACCACTCAAAGCTCTTTAAGACTACATGACATCATTCACCCATTCACACACTGATGGGAGGAGCTAAGGTGCCACCTGGCCATCAGGAGTAGCTACCATTCACACACATTCACACACCATAGGCACAGCTACGGGAGACATTTGGGGTTAAGTGTCTTGCCCAAGGACACATCGACATGGGCTAGAGGAGCCGGGGATCGAACCGCCGATCCTCTGATTGAAGGACGACCCTGCTCACCACTAAGCCACAGGCGCCCCTAGCGAACGATTAAAGGCTATTAAGAGACCGTGATGGTGCACACAGTCGGTGCTCTGTGGACATTCATGTTAATAGTGTTCAGAGCTTCTACATCAAGGGGACGAGCTGCACTGAACAACGTGGAGATTTGGCCTAGTGGGTAAGATGGTGACCATGACCTGGGACTTCAGTTGCATTTTTCTCATCTGTCTGTAATACTGGCCTTCAGAATAAAAGCAGAGAATAGATCGAAATGGAATGAAATACGGGCTTTTAAAGTCAGCTCTATCCTGTACAGTGGTATCCTCTTTAATTCATAATACACATGGCCAAAAGGTGTATGTGATGAAGGCCACTAGGATTATCTAGACACAAACTGTGGCAAATTGAAGGATATTTTGGGTCCCGTACACTTTGAGATGATGCTTTTATTTTTTAAAGATTTGGCCAAAAGTCTTGTGACAAGTTTGTAAAAGCTGTTGGAAGAAAATGGTCCCAGTCTGTTGAAACATTCCTCGTCCTGCTACTCTTCTTGTGCAGCGCTCTAACTGTTTCCTTTGTGGTTCCATTCACAGACTTACTCTGCCAACCACTGCTCTCCTTTCCCAGCTGATCTCCACTCGCTGTCCTTCCAAATAGCATCGGCCTGTGGGTTCCCGGGCTTCAACGCAGAGGCTGGAATCCTCAACTACTACCGATCTGACTCATCTCTGGGAATCCATGTGGATGAATCTGAACTAGATCACAGCCGACCGCTGCTGTCCTTCAGGTGAGAGGGGAGAATAAACACTAAGAGGACGCACTTCTCCTACATTGAGGGTTTTAGAATGCCAAGCACTTTTGTTTTGTTACGTGTTTTATTGCACCAGTAGTTCAGGATGTTGGAATCTGGGACAGAAAAGGTCTTCATTGCCAGGTTAACTACAGAAAATACTCCCAACACCCTCACTGGGCATCTTGTTGTCTTTCCTGATAGTTTTGGGAAGTCGGCTATCTTCCTTTTGGGAGGCACCCGCAGAGAGGAGCACCCCACTGCTATGTACATGCACAGTGGAGACGTGATGGTGATGTCGGGACCGAGTCGCCTCCTTTACCACGCCGTCCCACGCATCGTTGCAGCACCCCAGGGTCATCCAGCGTTGGAGATGGAAGGCTGCAGCCCGGCCTCACCCCCACACGACGGCTCTGTGGTGGAGCCGCTGTTGGAGCAGGACTGGGCCGTGTGCTCCAGCTACACCCACAGCTCCAGGGTGAATGTGACGGTCAGACAGGTGCTGGGGCCGGGACAGAGCTTCCCAGAAACCCCCTCTTCTCACCAAAGGACCGCTGCAGACCAGACAGAGGGACCCCTTGGCAGTCCAGCAGATGGAGAGAGTGGGAAGAGGAGGAGGAGCTGTGACTCTGTTGATACTGTAGACACAGACCACCTGTTGTGACACTCACTTGGGGACATTTGCATCCGACACCAGAGTCTTCGTTTGCAGTGATATTACGTTACATGTGCCTTGCTAAGAAGCAGAAAGCACTTGATTCATCTGTTTGCTTACTTCCATACAGCAGGTAAAATGTTCTGAAGTGACTTCAGTCCAACTGATTGTGTTTCACTGCTGAGGACCAGACTAAAGAAGTGAAGATGGCTGTCAGAGCACCGATGTGCACGTATGGGCATGCACGTGGTTCTTGTTAACAAAGGATTCCTCACCAAATCGGTTACTTGGCTCAGTAATTCCATTTGGAGCTCCATTGACAGTGTGCAGCTGTCTTTGGGAAAGCTAGGTTCTGCAACATGTACACACACTTCACAAGTTAAAAAGATAAAGATTGCTTTCTGGAGAGGAATGTCTAAATTCATGCATTATCAGTTTGATATATTAAGGCTGCTAAAATAAGTTGTGAGTATCAAGATGGAAGTAAAGCTTTATTTATACAGCTCTTTTTACAGCACACAGTTATCAGGTGCCACCGACAGACAGAATAACTGAATGAAGTAAAAATAGATTGCAATATAAAACACGACAATAAGAGCCAGAGCAAAGTGGAACAGACAATAACATGACAGGGATGAGATGTATATACAGTATGGAAAGGCTTGCCTATAAAGACGGGTTTAGACTGTTGAAAGATTCAGCAACTCTGATAAGAGTATGGTAGATGTGACCGGGCAAGAAGATTCCAGAGGGTTGGTGCTAGAACGGCAAAGGGAGGATCACCCGTCATCTTCACGGGGGGATAAAAGGCTGAGATGTGAGGATGTGAGGATGTGAGTGGTCACGAGGAGACTGAGGGACGAGGAGATCAGAAATGTGGCCGGGGGCAAGGTCATGCAGAGCCTTATATGTAATCAACAGGATAATGTTCTTATTCTGAATTTTACAGGAGGCCAAAGGAGGGATGTGGAGCCGACACGTCATTATGAATTCCACTGCTATTTTTGGCAAGACCCAGCCTGTGTAGCTTCAAGCGCTAGGATTGGCCAGGCGTCCATGCTCGCTGAGGCAGCGCTGACCTGATGTGTTCAGGTGTCATGTCCTGACCAATGAGCTCTCCTGACCCTCACTACTCCAGCTCAATGCCTGACCTACGTGGTGCTTCCTCATCCGGCTACGCAGAGCAAGTCTTGCCAAGAAATGTGGTGTGATTCATGATTACGCGGGACAGACGTCTGGTTCTAGGTAATAACCCTGGCTGGGCAGTTTGACTAAGGCACGTGTAGAGAGAATGAATCTCTATAGCTCAAATAATCTAGATGGGAGAAAATGAAAGTGAATTAATAGTTTAAGATTCACTGAAGACATGATGCATCTGAGTTTTGTGATATTTCTAAGTTTAAGAAAGCTAGAATTAACTAGTTTAGTGACATGGTCAAAAGTCATATCCTGGTCTAAGATGGTAGAATTGATAGTTAAATGAACCAATCAACTGCAGAGGCAAAGTCATCGGAGCCAATTAAAATAATTTGTCTGTCAGTGTCGCGACCTGGCTCTGAAGATATGACAAAAGGTTTATCGTGAGCCTTGCCTCTGCCAAACGAGTAAACAGTTCCCAAATACGTTCCACGTGGGTTTCCCACGTGTCAGAATAAACCGCACACCCTGCATGTCTCCGATAACGCGGTTCATAAGGTGCTGAAATGTAGCTGGTGTATTCCGAAGCCCAAAAGGCATAAGCGTGTACGAGTAGAGACCAGTTGGAGTTATAAAAGCGGCTATCTCCCGGGCTCGCTCGGACAAGGGAACATGCCAATATCCTTTTAGAAGGTCAAATTTGCTGACAAATTTTGCCGAGCCCACCTGATCTATACAATCCTCCATCCTGGGAAGTGGAAAGGAATCAGGCTTAGTTACATTATTCACCTTACGAAAGTCAGAGCAGAACCGTGGCGTATTATCAGCCTTCGGAACCAACAAGCATGGTGAGGACCAACTGGAAGAACATGGCCGTGCAATATCATTCTCGAGCATATAATTCACCTCTGCCTCCAAATATCTACGTTTATTTGCATTTACCTGATAGAACCTTTGTTTAATTGGTTTAGCATCTCTAACATCAATATTGTGCTCAATTAAGTGGGTGCCACCAGGCGCATCACTGAACAAGCACCGACAGCTCTGGAGCAACTGAACCAGCTCTGCACGGCGGGACTCAGGCAAATGCACTAACAGTTCATCCAGATTGAGAGTCTCAGAGTTCCTCAACCGGCCGTGCAACAGGGCTTGGTCGGGAGTACCCAATGAGTTTTCCTCAGAGTCCCAGCGGTCCGGCAGAGGGTCAACCAGCACAGGATCAGCTACACAAGCTGCATGAACCTGATCACCTGCTGGCTGCACACAGAAGGAAAGTGGCTCAGAGGGGGGCACCCTTTGAGCCACTTACTTAAGCCTTATGGCTTAAGTAAGGGGGGCACCCTCTGAGCCACTTACTTAAGCCTTAAGTAAGGGGGGCACCCTCTGAGCCACTTACTTAAGCCTTAAGTAAGGGGGGCACCCTCTGAGCCACTTACTTAAGCCTTAAGTAAGGGGGGCACCCTCTGAGCCACTTACTTAAGCCTTAAGTAAGTTCACATGACAAACCTGCGTTGCCTTCCTACACTGAGGCGTTGAAATTATGTAATTCTGCTCAGATCTTTTTTTACCACCGTATGTGGACCTGTGAACTTCGCCTGAAAGGGTGAACTAATCATAGGGAGCAAGGCAAGCGCTTGGTCTCCAGGACAAAAAATGCGGCGCTCAGCGCCACGGTCATAAAAGCGTTTCATTTGGACTTGCACTAAACCCAGATTCTGCCGAGCCAGTTCTCCAGCTGTGTAAAGCCTGTGCCTAAAACTGTTGACGTATTCAAGCAAGTTTTTATTAGGTTCTGCGTCTTTCCAGCTACTGGACACTGCAGCCAAGGGACCCCTTACAGTGTGTGCAAACACAAGTTCATTTGGGCTAAACCCAGTGCTCTCTTGCGTTACCTCCCTCGCTGCTAGCATTAACCAGGGCAAACCCTCTTCCTAGTCCCTACCCAACTCCATGCAGTAAGCGCGTAGGAGGGACTTTAATGTCTGATGGAAGCGCTCCAATGCATCCTGACTCTGAGCATGATAAGCCGAGGCCTGGTTGTGCTGGATACGAAGCTGCTTCAACACCTGTGCAAACATATGGGAAGAAAAGTTCGAACCTTGATCGGACTGGACGACTCTCGGAATGCCGAACACGGAAATGAACTGCGAAAGTGCTCTCACCGCCGCCCTAATAGTTAAGGTACGCAGGGGGTACGCTGCAGGATAGCGGGTACTCTGGCACATAACCGTCAGAAGGTAAGTGGCACCTGACTTTGCACGAGGCAAAGGACCCACACAGACAATTATTAAATGTTCAAATGGCTGGCTGATTGCTGGAATCGGGCACAGAGGCACAGGCTTTAATGTCTGGTTCGGTTTGTCAGTCAGCTGGCACACATGACACGTTTTAATAAACTTGGAGACGTCTTCTTTAACAAGAGGCCAAAAGAAGTGTAGAATCTGGTCATATGTTTTCCTCACACCAGAGTGCCCCGACTCATCATGAGCCACTTTTAACACCGACTGACGGAGCGTGACAGGCAGAACTATCTGAAACACAAGCTCCCCGACACAACTCTGCTGCACCCACTTTCTCACCAAAAGCAAATCCTGAAGAAAATAACCACCACTGGCTAGCAACTCAGTCTCAGGGCGAACCTGTTGAAACCGCTTCTTCAGGGAGGGGTCAGCCTGCTGCTCTGCAACCAGGTCACTGCGAGATATAGATACAGGAAGATTAGACAGAGGCAGTGAGAATTTCCCTGCAACATTTTCCTTACCTGACTGAGATGAAGGTTTTGAAGCTGTCATCGCGCAGGCTGTGGACACCTCAGGAAAATCACGTTCCTTTTCAGCAGGTTTCCGATTTCAGTGGCACAGGTGACCGCACTGAAGAGCTACATCGGCCCAGACGTGCACCAACCAAACCGTTACCCAGTACCACAGAAATCCCCTGGACGGGAAATGCTGGGTGCACAGCTAGCTCAGCCACCCCCTGGAACAAATCACAATGGAGCATCACTTTGTGCAATGGAACCAACAGAAGACTTGAATCCATTCCACGAACAGGAACAAAGTCTCCCGTCTCCAGCCTGAATGAAAGAGTCAGAAGCCCCTGTGTCCCTCAAAATTGTCACTGGCAGTTTCCGTAGGAACGGGAGGAGCCAAACCAACCCCGTTTCCGTAGGAACGGGAGGAGCCAAACCAACCCCGTTTCCGTAGGAACGGGAGGAGCCAAACCAACCCCGTGTCCGTAGGAACGGGAGGAGCCAAACCAACCCCGTTTCCGTAGGAACGGGAGGAGCCAAACCAACCCCGTTTCCGTAGGAACGGGAGGAGCCAAATCAACCCCGTTTCCGTAGGAACGGGAGGAGCCAAACCAACCCCGTGTCCGTAGGAACGGGAGGAGCCAAACCAACCCCGTGGAGCGGCATTTTTAGGCGGAAGCTTCAACAAATTACAGTCTACCTTCCAGTGTCCCCGTTTGTGACAATAATTACATGTTTTCTCTGCATTGCGTAGATTGCCGCTACCTTTAACTGAAAAAGATTTACCTTGCGGGCCAAATGATTCGCCGCCACCGGCAGCACCCACGTCTCCGTCATCATTACCAGCCCTGTGCTCACCAAACGCACCTCTGTGCGTCAGCACGTGATCATCAGCCACTGTGTTACTTTCTGCTCACTGATGTAACTGTTACATCGCAACGCGCAAAGGAACCTGTTAGCAGATGTGGATTGTTTAGCGATCCTGGCGTGTATACCCAGTGTTAACCGAATATAATAATGGAGGAATAAGACAACGTGGGGCTTCACTTCACTTTCAGTGGAACTCTGTTATCCAAAAAGTAAAACTTTATTGTCACATGTCAACTTCAGCACCTCTAATTGGCTGTTCTATTTGTCCATCAAACAGTAACTGAATTCACCCTATAAAGCCTGCATATGACAATACAAATATGTATAACATATAATTGAGAACACATTTCCTTGTGTATGTTAACAGAACAGAATTTTTAAACTGCTATAGTACCATAAGTTCACACAATTGTTCAGAACCATATACACCTGAAGCAGCGCACCAATGAGTGAAATGAGTAGTCAGATCATGTGTGAACTCCAGACGACTTTGAGTCTCACCTTTTTTCAAGGTCCTAAATCTTGCCGGTAGGCCTCAGGAACCAACTCATAGGCCTTTAACACCGCTGCCTTCACAGATGAATATTTCTGACGGTCAGCATCCGTTAACGAGGAGTATGCCTCCTGTGCTCTCCCGGTCAGCACGCACTGCAGCATCAGCGTGAACGCAGGAGCCACACGCTCAAATAATGAAAGAAACCACTCCGGATCCCTTTCTGAAATTTTTGGCAAGAGCCTTAAGTTACCCACGACATCAAAGTCATCCCCAGACTGTTCTGAAAAGAAAGACGACTTCCTATTTAACTCACCAACAGCTGACAACTTTCCTTCCTTAATTAACGCCAGTCTAACATGTTCCAACTCGGCCTGCTCGGCCTGCTGGCGCAGCCTCTCCACGGCCAATTGTTTTTCCACTTCTGCCTGTAACTTAAACTTGTCATGGTCAAGTTGCAACATAAGTAATTATTTTTGCTGGTCAAGCGTTAAACTAAACGCCGTTGGGGGAGAACACGGCGCCTCCTGGATAACAGCTGATGCATCTTCGACAAAAACCTTTTTGTCAAATAAATATGCTCTCAAAATGGCCCTCACTCTCTCCTTCAGACGTTCATCGCCAACATCAGTCATAATATTCTGCTATTTTCAGCAGTTGCTCCTTATTGCAGAGATCTAAACTCTCCTCCGAGGGAGAAGCAAAGAAGTTTTCAACACTCTCCATACTTAAGTGTACCTGAAACCAATAAAACGACTAGTGAAGCCTACTGGTGCTCAAACCATAGATTATGGCGTAACCAACATACAAGTGCCCCCCACTTGCTGACTGCCTCACCATAAGCTACCTACATATGAACTGAACCCTAGTCTTCATGCGGTTTCTGGTGGTGGGTATTTACGCACTGACGCCCAGTGGCGAGGGAAAGCAACCAGAAACTGGCGACTCCCCCTGAACCATGGATGTGCTCCCGAGCCAAATTGTCACCGCAACACTAATAAAACAACGAACAAGACGAAACCCAAAGGGGTCACGCCACTGAACCTGACCGGGGAACACCATCTGCATCAAAGTAAGGACTACACCTAACGTTACCTCACATTGATTTCCAGCTCTCCAACAGAAAAGCTCTTAATTCATCATGCAACCAATTATATCACCCAAAAAAACAGATACAAACTACTGCATCTCCCAAACAAATGTAGTCTAGTGACGTCAACTACCAATTAGTGCAAAACAGACCCAAAAGACAGGACGAGCCCCCATCTTGTCACGACCTGGCTCTGAAGCCTTGACAAAAGAGAGGGAGACGCAGGTTTAAGGCAAAACAATAAATGGGTTTATTGTCAAATATGGGGGGGGGGGGCAATACACCCCAAAAACAACTAAGGACGACTAGCTGTGGCGAGGAGCTGTTGCATGATCGAACACCAAAACCATAATGCCCAGGAGCAGAGAGAGCTGGCTGTCAGCGAGGCGGAGCTTTGTAGTTTAGCGGGCACCGGGCCCAGGAGCTCCCAACTAGGGTGATTACCACCTCCAGGTACCTGCTAGAGACCGGGAGACACACAGACCAGTGAGCCAGCTAGGGAACCGTCAGTCAGTGTTTTTAAGTGGAGGAAGTTAAGAGACATTCAATGATGTATACATATACAGGTAACATATCCTGATAGCAATCTTTATCTTTGATGTTGCCTAAATCAATAAGCAAAGCATGAGACCATATTTGGAGGTTTGTAGATCTCAGCCGGTGTGAATGCGATCCATAGAGCGCGAGTACATTAAGAATCCACTCAGTAAGTAGAACGGTACCTGACTGCCTCTTCCTGCTAACTCAGACAAGCCTGGCAAGAGCTGCAAGTATAAGTGTGATTCAGAAAGGAATGACTTGTTTGTGGCATTGCTGTCCTTAAATATGTCCATTCATAAGATGGGAAAAAAACATGCAGGTGTAGACCATGTTTACTTATGCACTGTTTATTTTCTATTTTCCTTCCATCGCATGTCTTCTTTCAGTGGTGAAAGAAAACATCCCAAATATACATTTAGGTATTTCTACTTTGTCCATTAGTGTCTGTATATTTCTACAGAATGAAGTTAACTACATTTGCATATTTAAACATTACAGAGAAATTGTTTCATGATATGTAATATCCAAAACCTTTGACTTCAATATGTCAACAAAATGAAACAAGGTTTTTGAACCTGTCTTTATCCAATGTTCAGATTTTTGTTCTGGAAATGTATGCAAATGAATGAAATGAATCAATAGCCAGTGTCCCTTTGAACAGTAACATCCTCTGTGTTGGAACCGTCTGAGCCTGGCTTCAGAGCTGGGTCTGAATGTTTCCATCCTTGGGGTGAGCGCCTCACTGCTCCATACATCCTGGATATAGGAGCTACAGAGCCTGAAGACCTCCACACAGGTACCGGGGTGCCCCGCTGTCTCTCTTGACCAACAGACCAATCACAGAGGAGGTCCCGGCCTGTTAGATCTCCACAGTAGATGGATGTGCATGTGGCCTCACTGCTCTGGGGGGACCGGTTCACAGGCAGCACATGGGGGGTGCAGACGCTCGGGGAAGGGCACCGCGGTCCACGACATGAAGATTTTATACCGAACACTCCTGAAACTTCAGCCGAAAGACGAGCATGTTTCAGGTGAGTGTTAGAGGACAATTTCAATCATCTTCTCTAAGCTTTCCTTGCTGTTAAGTTTTTTAGGAAGATTATGGTTCTGTATCTCTAACTGATGGAAGTAAAGGTGAGGTTCATGTTAAGTAAATTATATTATTATGAATATCCCAGTGAGTTTTTACTCTTCTTCGTGGTTTGATTGAGATTATTTTCATTCAGGCCAAAACAAAAGGGCAGCCTAACAAAAAGGTATTGTTATTATACAAAACTATAAAATTGTATAAAACATACAAAACCATGGTTTCCATTTGTACCTGGACTTGGCAAAGTATTCACATTTAGCTTTCATTCCATGCTTTCACTGAAAAGAAAAGCCACAGAGACTTATCCTTTTGGGAGATGAAATGTAACCGTGCACATGAACGAAAAGGAAATATGACTTTCCCCTGCGCTCCCACCAAACACGCCGTCATTCTGGCTGGAGAAACTCTACACACAAGAACCAAAAGCATACACTAAATATTTCACATCTCTTGCAATAGCCAACAATTTACGCAAAACTATATAAACTCTTCTAAAAAGGATTTCTTTGCGTTACAACTTTACACACAAACACTTGCCAACTGCACACTGATGTGATAAGAATAAACCGCTGTCATCTGAGTCTTCGGCAGTTTCATCTGTCGCATTGTGTAAATATGGACAATGTGTTTATTCTCAATACTCCACAGAGATGCACCGTACCGAGCCGATACGGACTCCGATAGCTGAATCGTGTTTTAGTGACAACGGGATGATCTATTCTATTCAATGTTTACAACTATAAACATTACAAACTGGAATTTTAAATGTAACCGTTTTGAACATTTTGCTGCATTAAAAAGGTTTACAGTTGCGTTGTAATTCCTGTTCATTATGAACAATTTATTATTAAAATAATAAATAACAATTCAGTCAATTTATATCCATGTATTTATTTGTAGCATTTAGTTTTACAATGTTAGGAACGCAATGTTTGAGTTGTTGTGATGTTGCTGTACATTAAAGAAGGACCCGGTCTCTATGGGGCAAACAGCTGATTAAACACGGAGTCTCATCAGTACTCGTATCGGCCGACACCCAGAGCATCCCTAATACTCATAGCAATATCAGACAATTATTTCTTAAGTGAAGATGACGGGAACATATTGTAGACTAAATACAGTATATTGCTGCAACAGGAAACCAGAGCATTGCTGTGAGAAAACACTTAAGATCAGAGCAACATGGCACACTTCAAACCAACTTGAAAAAAAGTTATAGCTCAACTGTTTCCCATCTTAACTTTTGAACTAATGTAATTTATGAGTATCATTATCTGAAAATTAAAAACAGAGAAGGCTATTTCTAATAATTGTCCAAAAGACAGGAGGTGAAACCCCAAATAGTAAAAATAATTTTGTATTAAATGTATGTTTGTGTAAAGAGCCGCAGCTTTGAGGACAAACTGTTCAAAAGGGAAAGCTACACTGTCTGATTTTCATATGTCGTTATTAATCCCAGCCCGTTCTCATTGCCAGTGTCAAATACTGACGCTGCTCCACGTCTGATACCGGGGTAGGACTCTCTCCAGGGAGTCCGCTGCTCGAGTCCCAAAGTGTTGCCAAAGTTATTTCAAAGTTACGTTAGTAATGTTTGTGACATGTTTTCTGTACTTATGTTGCATTCTTACTTAGATTTTGTAGATATTTTAAGCCCAACCTTGATGTTTGTCCGAAACTTGACTGAAGGGTTTTGTTGTCTAAACCTCAGCAAGTGATTTGGTTTGAATTGACAGCGTTAACCCCGTGTTGACTGTGACCGGAGTGGGGTGTCAAAGTTTGAAGCGCTGGGTTCCCAGTGCGTTAGAAAGTGACCCGAGGGTCCTAACCAAGACCCAGTAGGAGACCCGTTGGACTGAGCGTGTTGCAGTGGCACATATTCCAGATTTTCATTCAACAAAGTTCCCAGTTAACCTTTATGCCTGGAACTTTGTGCTTGGAACCCTTTGTGGCTAAATGTTTCATCACATTCTCAATCAGATTCCGTTACAATCTGATGTTTCACAGCACAGTGGCATTGACACAAGTAAACCAATGTAAATACCGTAAATAAGATGAATATCAACCACAGTACGTCATTATATACTGCCATTACTGTACTTCTGTCCATCCGGGGAGAGGGATCCTCCATGTCAGCTCGGCAGAGGAGCAGAGAGAAACACAACAATGACCTCATGTCCTCAAATCTCCACTGATCCATTCAAATACCATTCTGGCAACTTCTTTCCCTGCATCCAGGACAAAGGCGTGGCGGAACCCGCGCTCACACAGTCGGAAATGTCCACGTGGGAAGTCCTGCTTGATGTTATGGTAATACTGAACAGGGCACCAGTGGTCTGAAGCTCCGTAGTAAAATATAAGCTGGAAATAGGAACACAGACAGTTTACTGCTGATGTTGATTTAATACACAGCTTATTTATTTACTTACTTATTTTATATATATATATATATATATATTTATATATATATTTATATATA
>JACSYO010000220.1:32500-34586 GCA_016806645.1 Ophiodon elongatus | reverse complement strand
GTGTGATGTCTTCCAGTGAACGAGAGTGTGATGTCTTCAAGTGAACGAGAGCGTGATGTCTTCAAGGGAACGAGAGTGTGATGTCTTCCAGTGAACGAGAGTGTGATGTCTTCAAGTGAACGAGAGCGTGATGTCTTCCAGTGAACGAGAGTGTGATGTCTTCCAGTGAACGAGAGTGTGATGTCTTCAAGAACGAGAGTGTGATGTCTTCCAGTGAACGAGAGTGTGATGTCTTCAAGTGAACGAGAGTGTGATGTCTTCCAGTGAACGAGAGTGTGATGTCTTCCAGTGAACGAGAGTGTGATGTCTTCCAGTGAACGAGAGTGTGATGTCTTCAAGTGAACGAGAGTGTGATGTCTTCAAGTGAACGAGAGTGTGATGTCTTCAAGTGAACGAGAGTGTGATGTCTTCAAGTGAACGAGAGTGTGATGTCTTCAAGTGAACGAGAGTGTGATGTCTTCAAGTGAACGAGAGTGTGATGTCTTCAAGTGAACGAGAGTGTGATGTCTTCAAGTGAACGAGAGTGTGATGTCTTCCAGTGAACGAGAGTGTGATGTCTTCAAGTGAACGAGAGTGTGATGTCTTCCAGTGAACGAGAGTGTGATGTCTTCCAGTGAACGAGAGTGTGATGTCTTCCAGTGAACGAGAGTGTGATGTCTTCCAGTGAACGAGAGTGTGATGTCTTCAAGTGAACGAGAGTGTGATGTCTTCCAGTGAACGAGAGTGTGATGTCTTCAAGTGAACGAGAGTGTGATGTCTTCCAGTGAACGAGAGTGTGATGTCTTCAAGTGAACGAGAGTGTGATGTCTTCCAGTGAACGAGAGTGTGATGTCTTCCAGTGAACGAGAGTGTGATGTCTTCCAGTGAACGAGAGTGTGATGTCTTCAAGTGAACGAGAGTGTGATGTCTTCAAGTGAACGAGAGTGTGATGTCTTCAAGTGAACGAGAGTGTGATGTCTTCAAGTGAACGAGAGTGTGATGTCTTCCAGTGAACGAGAGTGTGATGTCTTCAAGTGAACGAGAGTGTGATGTCTTCCAGTGAACGAGAGTGTGATGTCTTCCAGTGAACGAGAGTGTGATGTCTTCAAGTGAACGAGAGTGTGATGTCTTCCAGTGAACGAGAGTGTGATGTCTTCCAGTGAACGAGAGTGTGATGTCTTCAAGTGAACGAGAGTGTGATGTCTTCCAGTGAACGAGAGTGTGATGTCTTCCAGTGAACGAGAGTGTGATGTCTTCCAGTGAACGAGAGTGTGATGTCTTCTGAACGAGAGTGTGATGTCTTCCAGTGAACGAGAGTGTGATGTCTTCCAGTGAACGAGAGTGTGATGTCTTCCAGTGAACGAGAGTGTGATGTCTTCAAGTGAACGAGAGTGTGATGTCTTCCAGTGAACGAGAGTGTGATGTCTTCCAGTGAACGAGTGTGATGTCTTCAGTGAACGAGAGTGTGATGTCTTCAAGTGAACGAGAGTGTGATGTCTTCAAGGAACGAGAGTGATGTCTTCAGTGAACGAGGATGTCTTCCAGTGAACGAGAGTGTGATGTCTTCCAGTGAACGAGAGTGTGATGTCTTCCAGTGAACGAGAGTGTGATGTCTTCAAGTGAACGAGTGTGATGTCTTCCAGTGAACGAGAGTTGTGATGTCTTCCAGTGAACGAGAGTGTGATGTCTTCAAGTGAACGAGAGTGTGATGTCTTCCAGTGAACGAGAGTGTGATGTCTTCCAGTGAACGAGAGTGTGATGTCTTCCAGTGAACGAGAGTGTGATGTCTTCCAGTGAACGAGAGTGTGATGTCTTCAAGTGAACGAGAGTGTGATGTCTTCCAGTGAACGAGAGTGTGATGTCTTCCAGTGAACGAGAGTGTGATGTCTTCCAGTGAACGAGAGTGTGATGTCTTCCAGTGAACGAGAGTGTGATGTCTTCCAGTGAACGAGAGTGTGATGTCTTCAAGTGAACGAGAGTGATGTCTTCCAGTGAACGAGAGTGTGATGTCTTCAAGTGAACGAGAGTGTGATGTCTTCCAGTGAACGAGTGTGATGTCTTCCAGTGAACGAGAGTGTGATGTCTTCAAGTGAACGAGAGTGTGATG
>JACSYO010000220.1:5000-27500 GCA_016806645.1 Ophiodon elongatus | reverse complement strand
CGTCATCTGGTTCTGGTCCTCTGTGTCCCCAGAACAAGTTCCAGGCTCTGGTCTTCGACCTGGTGACTACTCAGCTTTTCGACATCTTCATCATGGTGTTAATCTGCCTCAACATGGTGACCATGATGGTGGAGACGGACGAGCAGAGCGAGGAGAAAGAACTGATCCTGTACTGGGTCAACCTCATCTTCATCATCGTCTTCACCACAGAGTGCACTCTGAAGATGATCGCTCTCCGGCAGCACTACTTCGCTGTCGGCTGGAACATCTTTGACTTTGTTGTTGTCATCCTGTCCATTGTAGGTGAGTCAGCGAATCAGTGTCTGGTGATGTGATTGTCTCAAGTGATGTCATCAAAGTGTGTGTGTCACATTTAAGGCTCAGAAATGTCTTTAAATGTTTTAGAGTTCAGGGTTATTTTACGGGGTATTAAATATGGTCCGAGATGAAGTGAGTGCTGTTTTGTGTTCAGTCTAACAACCATGTTCTCTTTAACCCTTTAATCTTACTTCCTTACTTCCTTTCCTTCAGGCCTCCTTCTTGCTGACATCATAGAGAAGTATTTTGTTTCACCAACGCTCTTCCGTGTAATCCGATTGGCTCGGATCGGCCGAGTCCTTCGTCTCATTCGTGGGGCCAAGGGGATCCGGACTCTGCTGTTCGCCCTGATGATGTCACTTCCTGCCCTCTTTAACATTGGCCTCCTCCTCTTCCTCATCATGTTCATCTTCTCCATCTTCGGCATGTCTAACTTTGCATACGTGAGGAAGGAGGCCATGATCGACGACATGTTTAACTTTGAGACTTTTGGGAACAGTATGATCTGTTTGTTTATGATCACCACGTCCGCCGGATGGGACGGTCTGCTGAACCCCATCATGAACACGCCGCCGGACTGCGACCCTGACGTGGAGAACCCCGGATCCATGGTCAGGGGGGACTGTGGCAGCCCGGCATTGGGCATCGTCTTCTTCACCACCTACATCATCATGTCCTTCCTCGTGGTGGTCAACATGTACATCGCCATCATCCTGGAGAACTTCAACGTGGCCACAGAGGAGAGCGCCGACCCGCTGTGTGAGGACGACTTCGAGATGTTTTATGAAACCTGGGAGAAGTTTGACCCCGATGCTTCTCAGTTCATTCAGTACAGGTGAGTCTTGGTCTGGTAGTAGTGGATCCTCATCGGACTCTGGTGTGTCTGCAGAGCTTTAAGAGGCTCTCCTGTTCTCCACAGCAAGCTGTCAGATTTCTGTGACACTCTGAAGGATCCGCTGAGGATCTCCAAACCAAACACCATCAAACTGATTCACATGGATCTGCCTCTGGTTCCTGGAGACAAGATCCACTGTCTGGACATCCTGCTGGCTCTCACTGCACAGGTAGCATGACCTGCTCACATATTACGTCACATGATTTTATGTTGTGCCATCATGTTTTATATCACTGGATATTGTGTTGTATCATATTGTATCTATTATATGGGTGTAGGTTTTGGGTGATTCAGGAGAGATGGATGCTCTCAAAGCCAGCATGGAGGAGAAGTTCATGGCCAACAATCCCTCCAAGGTTTTACTCTGTTATTTTTATACAGTTTGAACTACCGTCATATTCTAAAAGGGACGGATATTGTTTCATTTATCAAAGTATACTGAAGTCATAGATCACCATTGTTACCTACAGGTGTCGTATGAACCAATCAGCAGCACTCTGCGGAGGAAACAGGAAGAAGTGGCGGCGACGGTGATCCAGAGAGCGTACAGGAAACACCTCCTGAAGCGGACGGTCAAATTGGCGTCCTACAAATACCGCGAGAGGACGGAAGGCCGGCGGGATGAGGAGGCGCCGCCTGAGACAGAAGGACTCCTCTGGCAACGCATCAGTCAGCTGTATGGGGGCAGCGAGGACCCCGAGGAGCCCGTCTCAGGGGCTTCAGGTGAGGATACGCCCGCCCGGGTGGAGCTTCAGAGTGAGTTCCTCCTCCACACGGCTCCTCCCCTCAACACCTCCAACTTCCTGCCTGTGGAGAGTCTGAGGGAGTCCATCGTCTGATGTCCAACATGTCCGCCCTGTTCCTTCTCCTGAACTCACCCGTCGGAGGAGCAGTTAGCTTCTCAGTTAGCTTCTCTGTTAGCTTCTGTCCAGACTGCAGAGATGGATATTCATGGCTTTTTACACCAAATGTTTCATCACTGTGTTTTCATATTTCACACTTTACAGATCAACATGAGGTTATTAGTAAGAGTTATTAGGATGTTATTAGTGTTGGGTAGTAGTGTAGCTAGTGTAACTACGTTTCATAAATATCTCAATGGTAGCGTCGCTCTTTTCTGAATTAAGTTTTTCAGTCGCTTAACACAAGCTACATTTTAGAAGCATTTCTGAAATCTAGTCTGAAATCCAACTGAAGGATCAGTCAGTGAGGCCGGTCTCAGATCCATACTTTGTCTCAGATCCATACTTTGTCTCATATTGGTATCAGATCCATACTTTGTCTCAGATCCATACTTTGTCTCAGATCCATACTTTGTCTCAGATTGGTATCAGATCCATACTTTGTATCAGATCCATACTTTGTCTCATATTGGTATCAGATCCATACTTTGTCTCAGACTGGTATCAGATCCATACTTTGTCTCATATTGGTATCAGATCCATACTTTGTATCAGATTGGTATCAGATCCATACTTTGTCTCATATTGGTATCAGATCCATACTTTGTCTCATATTGGTATCAGATCCATACTTTGTATCAGATTGGTATCAGATCCATACTTTGTCTCATACTGGTATCAGATCCATACTTTGTATCAGATTGGTATCAGATCCATACTTTGTATCAGATCCATACTTTGTCTCATATTGGTATCAGATCCATACTTTGTATCAGATTGGTATCAGATCCATACTTTGTATCAGATCCTTACTTTGTATCAGATCCATACTTTGTATCAGATTGGTATCAGATCCATACTTTGTATCAGATTGGTATCAGATCCATACTTTGTCTCATATTGGTATCAGATCCATACTTTGTATCAGATTGGTATCAGATCCATACTTTGTATCAGATTGGTATCAGATCCATACTTTGTCTCATATTGGTATCAGATCCATACTTTGTATCAGATTGGTATCAGATCCATACTTTGTATCAGATTGGTATCAGATCCATACTTTGTATCATATTGGTATCAGATCCATACTTTGTATCAGATTGGTATCAGATCCATACTTTGTATCAGATCCATACTTTGTATCAGATTGGTATCAGATCCATACTTTGTATCATATTTGTATCAGATCCATACTTTGTATCAGATTGGTATCAGATCCATACTTTGTATCAGATCCATAATTTGTATCAGATCCATACTTTGTATCAGATTGGTATCAGATCCATACTTTGTCTCATATTGGTATCAGATCCATACTTTGTATCAGATTGGTATCAGATCGACCTAAAACATGAAATGAACAAACTGAGTGATCTTCTGAACATATTCTAAGCGTGACAATAAGGAGGATCAGTTACTGCAGCAGATATGAGGCGTTTGTGTTCTACGTTGATGAGCTTCATTGTGGCTGGTTGCCATGACTAATTAATACCCGATTCTATTTGAACTCTTTCATTATACAGTTGTAACATAACACGACGTCCACAGTGGAGCTTCTAGTGATGTCACTGAAGTCCAGATGTCAACAGGAGCTCCAGCTGTGGTTATGAGCTGCAAACATGATGCTTCTAGTCTGTAAATCAGAAGAGCCAATTCCAAATAATATATGGAGCTGATAACTGTGATGAGTGGGAGAAACTCAGCTGTCAATCAAACAAATAAATCGAGTGCAGGAAACGTGTTCGAGGATGTGCGTTGAGAAAAGCTGAAATAATAAAAATTGACCATTAATGATCAAATGAATCTGCATCCTCCTTTTCTGCACTGAGGTGCAGTTTTCTTTCTTGATCTTCTTTCTATGATTTCTTTTTTATTTCAGGTATTTTTGTATTTGTGGTATATCAGTGTTTATTATAATATGTATTTGTATTAATCTGTGCAGTAATCTTTCACCATCTTTCCTTTCTTTAAAGAATTCAATTGGAGACTAACTTTGTCAAACTGTGCTTGTTGTTGATGAGAAACCAACACTCAATGTGATTGGTGGATGGGGTCACGTCATCAGTCTGCTGATGTTGAATGTTTTGAAGATGATAAATGACAGTTGTGATCTGCAGTGAAGATAAAATGATTAAAGCTCCAAATCCTCTTAAACGTTTCCTCTGCTGTTCTTCAGGCCTTCATGTATACCTGTGCACTTTTACACCTGTACACCAGGGGTCGCTAACAGGCGCACCGCGGTCCGGGTCTGGACCCAGACGCCGTTGTGTCTGGACCTGGACCTAAAACCGAGAATAATTTTGACCAAGTGCTTCTATTGTTATCAGTCAGCTGTTCAGCGGTCCAGGAAGCACACGCTTTAATCACATCATGTGATGCTGCTCAACCAATTAAATATGTCTATTCTGATGAGCTTCCCAACTCGAGTGAGATCAGAATCCTAACACATTAATTCACTGACCAGCAATGATGTCAACAGAGAGAATAGAAACAAGCGGTTTCCATGACAACAGATAAAGTCCCTGCTCATGAGAAGAATAGAATATCGTGGCTTGTTTGGGAGAAACTGAATTTAAAGCTGCAGGACGAATCTGTTCCATTCCATTATCAGAACCTCTTACCTGTTCAGGGTCGGGGGCGCTATAACCGATCCCAGCTGACATTTCAGTTTCTCCTGGACAGGGTTCACCTGGACAGGGTTCACCTGGACAGGGTTAATCTGGACAGGGTTCACCTGGACAGGGTTCACCTGGACAGGGTTCACTTGGACAGGGTTCACCTGGACAGGGTTCATCTGGACAGGCTTCTCCTGGACAGGGTTCACTTGGACAGGGTTCACCTGGACAGGGTTCACTTGGACAGGGTTCTCCTGGACAGGGTTCTCCTGGACAGGGTTCACCTGTACAGGGTTCACCTGGACAGGGTTAATCTGGACAGGGTTCACCTGGACAGGGTTCACCTGGACAGGGTTCACTTGGACAGGGTTCACCTGGACAGGGTTCATCTGGACAGGCTTCTCCTGGACAGGGTTCACCTGGACAGGGTTAATCTGGACAGGGTTCACCTGGACAGGGTTCACCTGGACAGGGTTCACTTGGACAGGGTTCACCTGGACAGGGTTCATCTGGACAGGCTTCTCCTGGACAGGGTTCACTTGGACAGGGTTCACCTGGACAGGGTTCACTTGGACAGGGTTCTCCTGGACAGGGTTCTCCTGGACAGGGTTCACCTGGACAGGGTTCTCCTGGACAGGGTTCACTTGGACAGGGTTCTCCTGGACAGGGTTCTCCTGGACAGGGTTCACCTGTACAGGGTTCACCTGGACAGGGTTCTCCTGGACAGGGTTCACCTGGACAGGGTTCATCTGGACAGGCTTCTCCTGGACAGGGTTCACTTGGACAGGGTTCACCTGGACAGGGTTCATCTGGACAGGCTTCTCCTGGACAGGGTTCACTTGGACAGGGTTCTCCTGGACAGGGTTCTCCTGGACAGGGTTCACCTGGACAGGGTTCACTTGGACAGGGTTCACCTGGACAGGGTTCACCTGGATAGGGTTAATCTGGACAGGGTCCACTTGGACAGGGTTCTCCTGGACAAGGTTCTCCTGGAGAGGGTTCATCTGGACAGGCTTCACCTGGACAGGGTTCTCCTGGACAGGGTTCACCTGGACAGGGTTCATCTGGACAGGGTTCTCCTGGACAAGGTTCACCTGGACAGGGTTCATCTGGACAGGCTTCACCTGGACAGGGTTCTCCTGGACAGGGTTCATCTGGACAGGGTTCATCTGGACAGGGTTCACCTGGACAGGGTTCACCTGGACAGGGTTCACCTGGACAGGGTTAATCTGGACAGGGTTCACCTGGACAGGGTTCATCTGGACAGGGTTCACCTGGACAGGAGTCACCTGAACAGGGTTCACCTGAGCAGTGTTCGTTCACCTAGAGGTTTATAGGTTTATAATGACAACAATATGCATGTATGTATTATTGTTATTTTAATGATAAGTATATTATGTATCATTGTTTTTGTTCTTATTAGTTATTATTATAATAGTTATTGTTATCTGTACTTCCAGAAGATGAATGTGTAAAATAGTGGTGTGGGATGGAAACAAACACAACAAAACTAGTCTTTGTTATAACAAATACTCAGACGTAGATTTTGTTCTCATTTTGTTCACAAGTTGTCTGATTACACTAATTTGTAAGTAATACAACAAATGTTTTACTGATCTTGAAATCTATTTAGTTCATAGGATGAATGTTTAGCTAACAATTCAATAATCTGTGCTGCTCTAATTCACAGCAGAGTCGAGTAAATGTGGTCTTCAATACCCTGAATTAAATATTTGGCCAACATTTCCTCAATTATATTAGATTTCTTGAGGGAATAGTAGCAGTAGTAATATAAGTAGTACTAGTAGTAGTAGTGCTCTGTGGCTGCGTTTCATGCTTGGCATTTGTATGTTTTATGTCAACGAGCTGTTTGTTAACGAGCTGTTTGTTAACGAGCTCTTTGTTGGTGAGCTGTTTGTTAACGAGCTATTTGTTAATGAGCTGTTTGTTAACGAGCTGTTTGTTAACAAGCTGTTTGTTAGCGAGCTGTTTGTTAACGAGCTGTTTGTTAAAGAGCTGTTTGTTAGTGAGCTGTTTGTTAACAAGCTGTTTGTTCGTGAGCTGTTTGTTAACGAGCTGTTTGTTAGTGAGCTGTTTGTTAACGAACTGTTTGTTAACGAGCTGTTTGTTAGTGAGCTGTTTGTTAACGAGCTGTTTGTTAACGAGCTGTTTGTTAACGAGCTGTTTGTTAGTGAGCTGTTTGTTAACGAGCTGTTTGTTAACGAGCTGTTTGTTAATGAGCTCTTTGTTAGTGAGCTGTTTGTTAGTGAGCTGTTTGTTAACGAGCTGTTTGTTAACGAGCTGTTTGTTAACGAGCTGTTTGTTAGTGAGCTGTTTGTTAACGAGCTGTTTGTTAACGAGCTGTTTGTTAACGAGCTCTTTGTTAGTGAGCTGTTTGTTAGTGAGCTGTTTGTTAACGAGCTGTTTGTTAACGAGCTCTTTGTTTGTGAGCTGTTTGTTAACAAGCTGTTTGTTAACGAGCTGTTTGTTAGTGAGCTGTTTGTTAACGAGCTGTTTGTTAACGAGCTGTTTGTTAGTGAGCTGTTTGTTAACGAGCTGTTTGTTAACGAGCTGTTTGTTAGTGAGCTGTTTGTTAACAAGCTGTTTGTTAACGAGCTGTTTGTTAGTGAGCTGTTTATTAACGAGCTGTTTGTTAACGAGCTATTTCTTAACGAGCTGTTTGTTAGTGAGCTGTTTGTTAACGAGCTGTTTGTTAACGAGCTGTTTGTTAACAAGCTGTTTCTTAACGAGCTGTTTGTTAGTGAGCTGTTTGTTAACGAGCTGTTTGTTAACAAGCTGTTTGGTAACGAGCTGTTTGTTAACGAGTTCTTTGTTGACGTGGCTAATGAGAGGAGCCTGCTCATGCTAGCTCTCCTGTTCCACATGTTTCTGATCTCTCTGCTCGGATCAGTTTCACGGAGCGTTGAATAAAGTCAGTTTCCTCCGTGATGTAACTCCTCTCTGCTCCACGTCTGACCTCAGATCAGTGACAGTGATGAATAAAGTCATATCTCTGAGGACAAAAACATCAAACATCTGATTTTGTTTTCTGAAAACAACAACAACGTGTTTCCTGTAAATCTACTGAACTCTTCAACAAGATCTCTACTGTACTCTACTGTACTTTAATTTACTCTATTGTACTTTAATTTACTCTACTGTACTTTAATTTACTCTACTGTACCTTAATTTACTCTACTGTACTGTACTTTAATTTACTCTACTGTACCTTAATTTACTCTACTGTACTGTACTTTAATTTACTCTACTGTACCTTAATTTACTCTACTGTACTTTAATTTACTCTACTGTACTGTACTGTACTTTAATTTACTCTACTGTACTTTAATTTACTCTTCTGTACTCTACTGTACTTTACTTTACTCTACTGTACTCTACTGTACTTTAATTTACTCTTCTGTACTCTACTGTACTTTACTTTACTCTACTGTACTCTACTGTACTTTAATTTACTCTACTGTACTTTAATTTACTCTTCTGTACTCTACTGTACTTTACTTTACTCTTCTGTACTCTACTGTACTTTACTTTACTCTTCTGTACTCTACTGTACTTTACTTTACTCTACTGTACTGTACTTTAATTTACTCTACTGTACTTAAGTTTACGCTACTGTACTCTACTGTACTCTACTGTACTTTAATTTACTCTACTGTACTCTACTGTACTTTAATTTACTCTACTGTACTGTACTTTAATTTACTCTACTGTACTGTACTTTAATTTACTCTAATGTACTCTACTGTACTTTAATTTACTCTACTGTACTCTACTGTACTTTAATTTACTCTACTGTACTTTAATTTACTCTACTGTACTGTACTTTATTTTACTGTACTGTACTTTAATTTACTCTACTGTACTTTAATCTACTCTATTGTACTCTACTGTGCTTTAATTTACTCTACTGTACTGTACTTTAATTTACTCTACTGTACTGTACATTAATTTACTCTACTGTACTTTAATTTACTCTACTGTACTTTAATTTACTCTACTGTACTTTAATCTACTCTACTGTACTCTACTGTGCTTTAATTTACTCTACTGTACTGTACTTTAATTTACTCTACTGTACTGTACATTAATTTACTCTACTGTACTTTAATTTACTCTACTGTACTTTAATTTACTCTACTGTACTGTACATTAATTTACTCTAGTGTACTTTAATTTACTCTACTGTACTTTAATTTACTCTACTGTACTTTAATTTACTCTACTGTACTGTACTTTAATTTACTCTACTGTACTGTACTTTAATTTACTCTACTGTACTTTAATTTACTCTACTGTACTGTACTTTAATCTACTCTAATGTACTCTCATTATTATATCTACTGTACTTTAATTTACTCTACTGTACTTTAATTTACTCTACTGTACTTTAATTTACTCTACTGTACTGTACTTTAATTTACTCTACTGTACTTTAATTTACTCTCTTACTGTACTTTAATTTACTCTACTGTACTTTAATTTACTCTACTGTACTCTACTGTACTTTAATTTACTCTACTGTACTCTACTGTACTTTAATTTACTCTACTGTACTGTACTTTAATTTACTCTACTGTACTGTACTTTAATTTACTCTACTGTACTGTACTTCTTTAATTTACTCTACTGTACTTTAATTTACTCTACTGTACTGTACTGTACTTTAATTTACTCTACTGTACTGTACTGTACTTTAATTTACTCTACTGTGCTGTACTTTAATTTACTCTACTGTACTGTACTTTAATTTACTCTACTGTACTGTACTATACTTTAATTTACTCTACTGTACTTTAATTTACTCTACTGTACTGTACTGTACTTTAATTTACTCTACTGTACTGTACTGTACTTTAATTTACTCTACTGTGCTTACTTAATTTACTCTACTGTACTGTACTTTAATTTACTCTACTGTACTGTACTATACTTTAATTTACTCTACTGTACTTTAATTTACTCTACTGTACTGTACTGTACTTTAATTTACTCTACTGTACTGTACTGTACTTTAATTTACTCTACTGTGCTGTACTTCAATTTACTCTACTGTACTGTACTTTAATTTACTCTACTGTACTGTACTATACTTTAATTTACTCTACTGTACTTTAATTTACTCTACTGTACTGTACTGTACTTTAATTTACTCTACTGTACTGTACTGTACTTTAATTTACTCTACTGTGCTGTACTTCAATTTACTCTACTGTACTGTACTTTAATTTACTCTACTGTACTGTACTATACTTTAATTTACTCTACTGTACTTTAATTTACTCTACTGTACTGTACTGTACTTTAATTTACTCTACTGTACTGTACTGTACTTTAATTTACTCTACTGTGCTGTACTTCAATTTACTCTACTGTACTGTACTTTAATTTACTCTACTGTACTGTACTATACTTTAATTTACTCTACTGTACTTTAATTTACTCTACTGTACTGTACTGTACTTTAATTTACTCTACTGTACTTTAATTTACTATACTGTACTTTAATTTACTCTATTGTACTTTAATTTACTCTACATATCTCTACTGTACTCTACTGTACTTTAATTTACTCTATTGTACTTTAATTTACTCTACATATCTCTACTGTACTCTACTATACGCTATTGTATGCTAATATACTCTACTGGTCTCTACTGTACTCTACTGTACTCTATTGTACTCTACTAATCTCTACTGGTCTCTACTGTACTCTACTGTACTCTATTGTACTCTACTAATCTCTACTGGTCTCTACTGTACTGTACTGTACTCTATTGTACTATACTAATCTCTACTGGTCTCTACTGTACTCTACTGCACTCTACTGTACTCTACTGGTCTCTACTGTACTCTACTGCACTCTACTGTACTCTACTGTACTCTACTGGTCTCTACTGTACTCTACTGCACTCTACTGTACTCTACTGTACTCTACTGGTCTCTACTGTACTCTACTGCACTCTACTGCACTCTACTGTACTCTACTGGTCTCTACTGTACTCTACTGCACTCTACTGTACTCTACTGTACTCTACTGGTCTCTACTGTACTCTACTGATCTCTACTGTACTCTACTGTACTCTACTGATCTCTACTGCACTCTACTGTACTCTACTGTACTCTACTGGTCTCTACTGTACTCTACTGCACTCTACTGTACTCTACTGTACTCTACTGGTCTCTACTGTACTCTACTGACTCTACTGTACTCTACTGTACTCTACTGATCTCTACTGCACTCTACTGTACTCTACTGTACTCTACTAATCTGCACTCAAAAGTACTTTATTCTCCTTTACCAATCTCTACTGATCTTGCTTGTACTCTAATGTACTTTATTGTACTATATTGTAGTCTATTGTACAATTTCTCTTACTACAGTGATTACTCTCAGTACTGCAGTGATTACTCTCAGTACTACAGTGATTACTCTCAGTACTGCAGTGATTACTCTCAGTACTACAGTGATTACTCTCAGTACTACAGTGATTACTCTCAGTACTGCAGTGATTACTCTCAGTACTACAGTGATTACTCTCAGTACTGCAGTGATTACTCTCAGTACTGCAGTGATTACTCTCAGTACTACAGTGATTACTCAATCATTTAAGCCTCTTTGTCTGCTTGGAATTTAAAACAATAAAACATATCTTAAATTCCATTATTAAAATGAATAATAATTCTAATAATAATAATAATATTTTATTATTATCATTATTATTATTATTTTTTTTTATTATTATTATTCATTATTATCATTTAGTTAATTTTGTAACGTCACTTCGTCTTGTTTTTATTACAAAATATTTTCACCTCAAAATCAATTGAACGTCACCACCCAGTTCTTTATGTTCAATAAATATTATTATTAGGGCTTTAATGTTAAATAGAGGTCAACACACACACACACACACACACACACACACACACACACACACACACACACACACAGTGTTGTTGGTTAGTTTCATGTTTCTGTTGATGAATATAATCATAAAGTTTTCTTCTATAAAACTACGAAACTCTGAGCTGAAAACATCAGAACCCTGAACACCTGACCTGAGATCAGATCAAGCAGAACCAGAACCAGAACGTGAACCAGAACCAGAACCTGAACCTGAACCTGAACCAGAACCTGAACCTGAACCTGAACCTGAACCAGAACTGATGATGGACCGAGGTAGGACATGAAAATCAGTCTGTTTTATTTTACTTTATTAGAAGTTTCACCTGTCTGTCTCTCACCTGTCTGTCTCTCACCTGTCTGTCTCTCACCTGTCTGTCTCCCTCACTGGTCTCCTACCTGTCTGTCTCCTTCACTGGTCTCCTACCTGTCTGTCTCCTTCACTGGTCTCCTACCTGTCTGTCTCCCTCACTGGTCTCCTACCTGTCTGTCTCCTTCACTGGTCTCCTACCTGTCTGTCTCCTTCACTGGTCTCCTACCTGTCTGTCTCCCTCACTGGTCTCCTACCTGTCTGTCTCCTTCACTGGTCTCCTACCTGTCTGTCTCCCTCACTGGTCTCTCACCTGTCTGTCTCCCTCACTGGTCTCCTACCTGTCTGTCTCCTTCACTGGTCTCCTACCTGTCTGTCTCCCTCACTGGTCTCCTACCTGTCTGTCTCCTTCACTGGTCTCCTACCTGTCTGTCTCCCTCACTGGTCTCCTACCTGTCTGTCTCCCTCACTGGTCTCCTACCTGTCTGTCTCCTTCACTGGTCTCCTACCTGTCTGTCTCCCTCACTGGTCTCTCACCTGTCTGTCTCCCTCACTGGTCTCCTACCTGTCTGTCTCCCTCACTGGTCTCCTACCTGTCTGTCTCCTTCACTGGTCTCCTACCTGTCTGTCTCCCTCACTGGTCTCTCACCTGTCTGTCTCCCTCACTGGTCTCCTACCTGTCTGTCTCCCTCACTGGTCTCTCACCTGTCTGTCTCCATCACTGGTCTCCTACCTGTCTGTCTCCCTCACTGGTCTCTCACCTGTCTGTCTCCCTGACTGGTCTCCTACCTGTCTGTCTCCCTCACTGGTCTCCTACCTGTCTGTCTCCCTAACTGGTCTCTCACCTGTCTGTCTCCATCACTGGTCTCCTACCTGTCTGTCTCCCTCACTGGTCTCTCACCTGTCTGTCTCCCTCACTGGTCTCCTACCTGTCTGTCTCTCAGTCGTCCTCCTGCTGTCGGTGGTGTGTGTGGGCGTGTCCTCTCAGCCAATCACAGACGGCCGTCTGTTCTCCATCGCCGTGGGCAGAGTGCAACACCTCCACCTGCTGGCTCAGAGACTGTTCTCTGACTTCGTAAGTCAACATCAGAGAGTACTGTGTGTACTACTGTGTGTACTACTGTGTGTACTACTGAGTGTACTACTGTGTGTATTACTGTGTGTACTACTGTGTGTACTACTGAGTGTATTACTGTGTGTACTACTGAGTGTACTACTGTGTGTATTACTGTGTGTACTACTGTGTGTACTACTGTGTGTACTACTGAGTGTACTACTGTGTGTATTACTGTGTGTACTACTGTGTGTACTACTGAGTGTATTACTGAGTGTACTACTGTGTGTACTACTGTGTGTATTACTGTGTGTATTACTGTGTGTACTACTGTGTGTACTACTGAGTGTACTACTGTGTGTACTACTGTGTGTACTACTGTGTTTATTACTGTGTGTACTACTGTGTGTACTACTGAGTGTACTACTGTGTGTACTACTGTGTGTACTACTGTGTGTATTACTGTGTGTACTACTGTGTGTACTACTGTGTGTACTACTGTGTGTATTACTGTGTGTACTACTGTGTGTACTACTGTGTGTACTACTGAGTGTACTACTGTGTGTACTACTGTGTGTACTACTGTGTGTACTACTGAGTGTACTACTGTGTGTACTACTGTGTGTATTACTGAGTGTATTACTGTGTGTATTACTGAGTGTATTACTGTGTGTATTACTGAGTGTATTACTGTGTGTATTACTGAGTGTATTACTGTGTGTATTACTGAGTGTATTACTGTGTGTATTACTGTGTGTATTACTGAGTGTATTACTGTGTGTATTACTGTGTGTATTACTGAGTGTATTACTGTGTGTATTACTGAGTGTATTACTGAGTGTATTACTGTGTGTATTACTGAGTGTATTACTGTGTGTATTACTGAGTGTATTACTGTGTGTATTACTGAGTGTATTACTGTGTGTATTACTGTGTGTATTACTGAGTGTATTACTGTGTGTATTACTGAGTGTATTACTGTGTGTATTACTGTGTGTATTACTGAGTGTATTACTGTGTGTATTACTGAGTGTATTACTGTGTGTATTACTGAGTGTATTACTGTGTGTATTACTGAGTGTATTACTGTGTGTATTACTGTGTGTATTACTGAGTGTATTACTGTGTGTATTACTGAGTGTATTACTGTGTGTATTACTGAGTGTATTACTGAGTGTATTACTGTGTGTATTACTGAGTGTATTACTGAGTGTATTACTGTGTGTATTACTGAGTGTATTACTGTGTGTATTACTGAGTGTATTACTGTGTGTATTACTGAGTGTATTACTGTGTGTATTACTGAGTGTATTACTGTGTGTATTACTGTGTGTATTACTGAGTGTATTACTGAGTGTATTACTGTGTGTATTACTGAGTGTATTACTGTGTGTATTACTGAGTGTATTACTGTGTGTATTACTGTGTGTATTACTGAGTGTATTACTGTGTGTATTACTGAGTGTATTACTGTGTGTATTACTGTGTGTATTACTGAGTGTATTACTGAGTGTATTACTGTGTGTATTACTGAGTGTATTACTGTGTGTATTACTGAGTGTATTACTGTGTGTATTACTGTGTGTATTACTGAGTGTATTACTGTGTGTATTACTGAGTGTATTACTGTGTGTATTACTGAGTGTATTACTGTGTGTATTACTGTGTGTATTACTGAGTGTATTACTGAGTGTATTACTGTGTGTATTACTGAGTGTATTACTGTGTGTATTACTGAGTGTATTACTGAGTGTATTACTGTGTGTATTACTGTGTGTATTACTGAGTGTATTACTGTGTGTATTACTGAGTGTATTACTGTGTGTATTACTGTGTGTATTACTGAGTGTATTACTGTGTGTATTACTGAGTGTATTACTGTGTGTATTACTGAGTGTATTACTGAGTGTATTACTGTGTGTATTACTGAGTGTATTACTGAGTGTATTACTGTGTGTATTACTGAGTGTATTACTGTGTGTATTACTGTGTGTATTATGGGTATTACTGGTGTATTACTGCTGTGTGTATTACTGAGTGTATTACTGTGTGTATTACTGAGTGTATTACTGTGTGTATTACTGTGTGTATTACTGAGTGTATTACTGAGTGTATTACTGTGTGTATTACTGAGTGTATTACTGTGTGTATTACTGTGTGTATTACTGAGTGTATTACTGTGTGTATTACTGAGTGTATTACTGTGTGTATTACTGTGTGTATTACTGAGTGTATTACTGTGTGTATTACTGTGTGTATTACTGAGTGTATTACTGAGTGTATTACTGTGTGTATTACTGTGTGTATTACTGAGTGTATTACTGAGTGTATTACTGTGTGTATTACTGTGTGTATTACTGTGTGTCTTTGTGTCTGTGTTTGTTAGGAGAGTTCTCTGCAGACTGAGGAGCAACGTCAACTCAACAAAATCTTCCTGCAAGATTTCTGCAACTCTGATTACATCATCAGCCCCATCGACAAGCACGAGACGCAACGCAGCTCTGTGAGTACTACTACTACTACACTGTACTACTGCACTGTACTGCACTGTAGTACTACACTGTACTACTACACTGTACTACACTGTACTGCACTATACAATACTGCACTATACTACACTGTACTGTACTAGACTACACAATACTGCACTATACTGCACTGTACTAAACTAGTCTATACTACACTATACTACACTGTACTGTACTACACTATACTGAACTATACTACACTGTACTGTACTACACTATACTGAACTATACTACACTGTACTGCATTAGACTATACTGCACAATACTGCACTATACTACACTATACCCTACTATACTACACTGTACTATACTATACTATACTGCACTATACTACACTGTACTGTATTGCATTATACTGCACTATACTACAATGTACTACACTATACTGCACTATACTACAATGTACTACACTATACTGCACTATAATACACTGTACTGTATTGCATTATACTGCACTATACTACACTATACTGCACTATACTACACTGTACTGTATTGCATTATACTGCACTATACTACACTGTACTGCACTAGACTATTCTGCACTATACTACACTATACTGCACTATACTACACTGTACTGTACTACATTGTACTGCTATATACTACAATGTACTACACTATACTGCACTATACTACACTGTACTGTACTACATTGTACTGCTATATACTACAATGTACTGCACTAGACTATTCTGCACTATACTACACTATACTGCACTATACTACACTGTACTGTATTACATTATACTGCACTATACTACAATGTACTGCACTAGACTAGTATACTGCACTATACTATACTGTACTGTACTACATGATACTGCACTATACTACACTGCACTATACTACATGATACTGTACTAAACTATACTGCACTAGACTATACTGCACTATACTACATGATACTGCACAATACTACACTATACTGCACTATACTACACGATACTGCAGTATACTACACTATAATGCACTATACTGCACTATACTACACGATACTACACGATGCTGCAATATAATACACAATACTGCAATATAATACACACCTTGGTTCTAGGTGTTGAAGCTCTTACCTGTCTCCTATCGTCTGATTGGTTGTAGGTGTTGAAGCTCTTACCTGTCTCCTATCGTCTGATTGGTTGTAGGTGTTGAAGCTCTTACCTGTCTCCTATCGTCTGATTGGTTCTAGGTGTTGAAGCTCTTACCTGTCTCTTATCGTCTGATTGGTTGTAGGTGTTGAAGCTCTTACCTGTCTCCTATCGTCTGATTGGTTGTAGGTGTTGAAGCTCTTACCTGTCTCCTATCGTCTGATTGGTTGTAGGTGTTGAAGCTCTTACCTGTCTCCTATCGTCTGATTGGTTCTAGGTGTTGAAGCTCTTACCTGTCTCTTATCGTCTGATTGGTTGTAGGTGTTGAAGCTCTTACCTGTCTCCTATCGTCTGATTGGTTGTAGGTGTTGAAGCTCTTACCTGTCTCCTATCGTCTGATTGGTTGTAGGTGTTGAAGCTCTTACCTGTCTCCTATCGTCTGATTGGTTTGGTGTTGAAGCTCTTACCTGTCTCTTCGTCTGATTGGTTGTAGGTGTTGAAGCTCTTACCTGTCTCCTATCGTCTGATTGGTTGTAGGTGTTGAAGCTCTTACCTGTCTCCTATCGTCTGATTGGTTGTAGGTGTTGAAGCTCTTACCTGTCTCCTATCGTCTGATTGGTTGTAGGTGTTGAAGCTCTTATCTATCTCCTATCGATTGGTTGAGTCTTGGGAGTTTCCCAGTCGGTCCCTGTCTGGAGGTTCTGCTCCTAGAATCCAGATTTCCCCCAAACTGTCCGAATTGAAGACGGGAATCCTGCTGCTGATCAAGGTAAGAACACACACATGAATCAAACCGTAAACACTAATCTAATCTAAACAACCAGCGTACCAATGTGACTAACCGCCTGCAGGCCAATCAGGACGGAGCAGATCTCTTCCCTGATAGCTCCGCCCTCCAGCTGGCTCCTTATGGGAACTACTATCAAAGTCTGGGAGCCGACGAGTCTCTGAGAAGAACATACGAACTACTGGCCTGTTTCAAGAAAGACATGCACAAGGTGAGGAAGAGGAGAGGTTTGGTGTAATGATGATGATGATGATGATGATGATGATGATGATGATGTAATGAAGATGATGTTTGTGTTTACAGGTCGAGACCTACCTGACGGTGGCTAAATGTCGACTCTCTCCAGAAGCCAACTGCACCCTGTAGCCCCTCCCCCATGTCATCTCACTCTGTTAACTAGCTATAGCATTAGCATTAGTGTTAGCCTCCGTTCAGTGGTTTGTTGAGTGTGCTGATGATGAAATGTTTTCTGATGTTATTATGATATGAAATAAAGTGTTGCATTCAGCTGCGTGTTGATCTGTGAACTCTCTTCAGACCTCGTGATTATTAATCTTTATCTTCCTCCTAATGACAAACACATGGTCATGCTTTACATTCAGCTCCCTGTAATGAGCATTCATTAATAGGTATATAAGATACTTATTAACATTATCATGTGTTACTACGACTTTATAAGTGTTAATGACAGCATTATTAATATGGTTGCTGTTAGATCATAAGACATTTATAAGCACTTGTTAACATTTAACTTATATATCGTATATATCTTATTTATCTTTCTTATAATTGTTTATAAAAGCATTACAAACACATTTATTGTCCTTAACCAACTTACCTATTGTATAATTGTTAACCCTTTACTAATCTTTTTTGTTGCTTTAATAATATGCATACACTTTAATATACTTTTATTAGCTGTTAACTATGCAGGTCCTAACAGTGCACCATGCTTTTTGCAGGTAGCTGATCTGAAGCGAGAACAGTGCCTTATTATTCTTAAAGTTAATAAATCCTTTATTATGCCGAAGAAGCCTTTTTTAAAGATGACTGTGGGGCATTTTCTGCCTTTATTAGATACAAATAAGGAGACTACAATACTACATGTTTACTTAAATAGAAGCCACATTTCTTTTTCATCTCTGCTGCAATGTGCACTGCGATGTGAGCTCATGCATTTATGATCTGTGGCACAGTTCATCTCATCAACTTTCATAATGGATTCATTTGTAGAAGGCAACCGTTCTCCAATAAACTCAGCTCTCTTCAGACTGACCCAGTAGCTCGTCCCTGAAGGAGGCTGGAGGGATGGAGGGATGGTGGGCCGGAGGGATGGAGTGCCGGAGGGCTGGAGGGATGGAGGGCCGGAGGGATGGAGGGATGGCGGGCCGGAGGTATGGAGGGATGGAGGGCCGGAGGGATGGAGGGCTGGAGGGCTGAAGGGCCGGAGGGATGGAGGGCCGGAGGGATGGAGGGATGGAGGGCCGGAGGTATGGAGGGATGGAGGGCCGGAGGGATGGAAGGCCGGAGGGATGGAGGGACGGAGGGATGGAGGGACGGAGGGACTGAGGGCTGGAGGGACGGAGGGATGGAGGGCCGAAGGGCTGGAGGGATGGAGGGCCGGAGGGATGGAGGGCCGGAGGGATGGAGGGCCCGGAGGGATGGAGGGATGGAGGGCCGGAGGGATGGAGGGCCCGGAGGGATGGAGGGATGGAGGGCCGGAGGGATGGAGGGCCGGGCCGGAGGGATGGAGGGATGGAGGGCCGGAGGTATGGAGGGATGGAGGGCCGGAGGTATGGAGGGCTGGAGGGCCGGAGGGCTGGAGGGCCAGAGGGATGGAGGGCCGCAGGGATGGAGGGATGGAGGGCCGGAGGTATGGAGGGATGGAGGGCCGGAGGTATGGAGGGATGGAGGGCCGGAGGGATGGAGGGATGGAAGGCCGGAGGGATGGAGGGATGGAGGACTGGAGGGATGGAGGGATGGAGGGCTGGAGGGACGGAGGGACGGAGGGACGGAGGGATGGAGGGATGGAGGGACGGAGGGACGGAGGGATGGAGGGCTGGAAGGCCGGAGGGATGGAGGGATGGAGGGCCGGAGGGATGGAGGGATGGAAGGCCGGAGGGATGGAGGGATGGAGGACTGGAGGGATGGAGGGATGGAGGGCCGGAGGGACGGAGGGATGGAGGGCTGGAGGGATGGGATGGAGGGATGGAGGGACGAGATGGAGGGTGGAAGGCCGGAGGGATGGAGGGATGGAGGACTGGAGGGATGGAGGGATGGAGGGCCGGAGGGATGGAGGGATGGAAGGCCGGAGGGATGGAGGGATGGAGGACTGGAGGGATGGAGGGATGGAGGGCTGGAGGGACGGAGGGACGGAGGGACGGAGGGATGGAGGGATGGAGGGACGGAGGGACGGAGGGATGGAGGGCTGGAAGGCCGGAGGGATGGAGGGATGGAGGGCCGGAGGGATGGAGGGATGGAGGGCCGGAGGGATGGAGGGATGGAGGGATAGCGGGCCGGAGGGATGAAGGGCTGGAGGGATGGAGGGATGGAGGGCCGGAGGGATGGATGGATGGGGGGCTGGAGGGATAGAGGGCTGTGGGGCTGGAGGGCTGGAGGGCTGGAGGGCTGGAGGGCTTGGGTCCGTTCCACAGCTTTCCTCACAAGTAAGACGGCGTGGCTCCCTGACAGGAAACACCGTTTAAGACCAGTCTCCTTTACAGACCAGGGTCTGTTTCCTTCCAGGGTCTGTTTCCTTCCAGGGTCTGTTTCCTTCCAGGGTCTGTTTCCTTCCAGGGTCTGTTTCCAACCAGGGTCATCACTGATCCTGTCCTCGATTCTGTGCTGGTCGTTGTCGGCATCCTCATCTTGCTTCTGCTCTGTACTGTCCCAGAGTAGGGGTCAGGGTCAGCTGGTGCCCCCTTCAGCAGCATGGGGTCAGCTGGTCCCACATTCAGCAGCATAGGGTCTGGTAGCAGGGCTAGCATCCTTCATAGCACCAAAGCTAGCGCCAGCTGTCCATCAGGGTATCTCCACATGTTTAAGTATAGATTGAATGACTACCGTAAGACCTTTTTAATGTCTTAAAGGGCCAACTTGACTACACTATACACGGTTATTGAGGTTTTATTGAGACTCAATTCAATTGAAAATGGAAAAACGTTTTTTAAATATTAGCTTCCTCGTTCTCATTCACATGAAACAGGATTTCCAAGTGTTCAGACAGGAAGCTGATTGACCTCTATGAACATGGTCTTTCCCCCTGTGAGTCTATGGGAAAGTCTTTGGACCTTGTGTCATCTATGGGAAGTGCTCAGTGGGTTCCTAACGTCATGAAACAAACCCCAACCCTAACCCTGGTGAAGTCCTCTCAATGCTGAGGAAAGGTGCTTCAATGCTTCCTTTCTTATCTCCTTAAGCTTAGGAAACACTGGACCTTCCTTAATGAAAGAAGGAGAGGATATAATACCGACCCACAATTCCTTGCACAGAATTAACAGTTATTTTCATACAGTTATCTACTAATGGATTCATGTTGATGAATACGAGTGGACACTGACAACCATTTTGTTTGATTGTCTTCATATTTATTTACTTTGAAACTCGGCTCTCTTCGGCTGTGTTTGGCTGTGTTCGGCTTTGGTCGGCTCTTTGCAGCTCCCTTCGGCTCTCTTCGGCTCCGTGCGACTCCGTTCGACTGTATTCGGCTTTGGTCGGCTCTCTTCGGCTATCTTCGGCTTTGTTCGGCTCCCTTCGGCTCTGTCCGGCTGCCTTCGGCTCTCTTCGGCTTTGTTCGGCTCCCTTCGGCTTTGTTCGGCTCCCTTCGGCTCCCTTCGGCTCTTAACGGTCGCTGTGTTCAAATCTCCGGCCGCAGCTCCTCCTGGAGAGCGAAGTGAAGACGAGCCGAGAGGAAACCGCCGCCCGAGCAGAAAGACCGAGTCCCGAAGCGGAATGACGGTGCTGCAAGAACCAGTCCAGGTAACCTCTCCTCCGGTGGTTCAGCGGGCTCGGGTCCCGGAGGAGCCCGGCTTCCCTGCTCCTCCTGCGGCCTCAGCAGCGGGGGAGTCCGCGGAGTGAGCGCTGCTAGCCGGCCACAGGCCTCCCGCAGCCTGGGGCTTCACCGGGGCTTCACCGGGGTTAGGGGGCTAAACACCCGGCAGAGCTGGACCCAGGGCATCCGTAGACCCGGACCCTGGTCTTGTGTAGACCCGGACCCTGGTCTTGTGTCGGGTCCGGGTCTCCAGAAGGCTGCTAGCTGCAGCTCGGGTAGCTCTAACCCTGAACCAGAAACCAGAAACCAGACCCGGTTAGACCCCTTAGCTGTGAGGTTCCGCTGGCTTTAGCTATATATACGTATATTTATACATGTATATGTATATTTATATTTATATTTATAACCTTCACCCTGGAGCTTCAGCTGGCCCCGCTGCTGGCTCCGGGTTATATACTGTTATATACTGTTATATAATATAAGATAATATAATATAATATAACATAACTAAAGCTCCTCTGGCTGAGGTCACGATGCTTAGCAGAGATTTAACTCGTTATTCCTTAAAACAAGACGTGGTGACTGGTTCTGATGGTTCTGATGGTTACAGTCTGTGTTCATGAGGTTAACTGGTTCTGATGGTTCTGATGGTTACAGTCTGTATTCATGAGGTTAACTGGTTCTGATGGTTCTGATGGTTACAGTCTGTATTCATGAGGTTAACTGGTTCTGATGGTTACAGTCTGTATTCATGAGGTTAACTGGTTCTGATGGTTACAGTCTGTATTCATGAGGTTAACTGGTTCTGATGGTTCTGATGGTTACAGTCTGTATTCATGAGGTTAACTGGTTCTGATGGTTCTGATGGTTACAGTCTGTATTCATGAGGTTAACTGGTTCTGATGGTTACAGTCTGTGTTCATGAGGTTAACTGGTTCTGATGGTTACAGTCTGTATTCATGAGGTTAACTGGTTCTGATGGTTACAGTCTGTATTCATGAGGTTAACTGGTTCTGATGGTTCTGATGGTTACAGTCTGTATTCATGAGGTTAACTGGTTCTGATGGTTCTGATGGTTACAGTC